>JANHAO010007596.1:0-19999 GCA_026873985.1 Saraca asoca | reverse complement strand
GTCAAATATTGGCGGCCACCATTTGACAAAAGAGGCCAAGAAGTAGGATATAATTATGCAATTAATGCTTGTAAATAGAAGCCTCCCCAATAAAATTTTAATAAATGTTGAATTGAAATGCAAAATTACTAATCACAACATCCTAAATTGCAAATCCTTGGTTACAAATTCTAAGAATTCAAATCCCTAACTAAAAAATAGGAAAATTTTAACTATAAAACAACTTCTCCTAACCAGTGATGGTGGCACAAATTATGATAACAGTGATAGTGATAACAACATTAACAAAAACCTAACGAATGAGCTTTAAGATGAAGTAAGAGCGAGAGGGAAGGAAACAAATGCAATCCCAAAAGTCATGGGAATTGATTGGAAACTGAATATAATTTCAGTTTAGTGATGAAGTTAGTAAAAAAAAATTTCATTGTTAAATAAAATAAGTGAAATTGTATATTTCAATTTAGTAACGGATTTCTATTATTTTCTCAATAAATCTGCCGTTAATAGATAATTTTTTTAAGTAAAAATTTATAAAATACCGTTTCAAAATTAATCACTAATTCTATCAGTAATTTGAATTTGAATAGTTTGACTTTCAAAATTGTCTATAATTCAATTGCTAACTTTGACGGAAAAATGGAGTCAAATTTAATGATAAAATTAGTGATGGAAGTTTTATATGCCATTAATAATATTATTACTAAATAATAAATTTTTTAGATATAATTTGATCAATTATTTCATGATTCGTTGATGAAATTTTCATTGGTACATTCGTTGGCAATTGTTTGTCGTTAAATAATAAAATTCTTATAATAATTAAAGGTGCATGGAGAAAAAAATTAGAAAATCAAATTATACATGATTATATTTTGATATGTGCTCATCAAAACATGTACAGATAGGCATTTTTGTAATCTTTGCAAAAGAAATTTATATCTCTTACAATGTTTTCATAAAAAAAATTGTAACTTTAATATAAAATCAGAAATTTTTATGTAATTTTAAATGAAAAAATTATAATTTTTTAATATATTTATTACATACAAATTTATTTGGAACAGGGCTTAAAAGAAATGTGTGAATCGAAAAAGATTTTCTGAAAATAAAATTTTATGAGAGAAATTAGGAATATAGGGAGAGCAGTGGCATAAGGTTCACGGGATAAAGGAAGAAATGGGTGGATGTACAAGTTAAATGTTTTTTTTTTAAATAAAAAAGTTAAAAAAAAAAAAAAAAGAAAAGAGGATCAAGTAATATGTTAACAGAAATTGATCAATGTAAAAGAATTGCAAAGCACAAAGGAAAAATACAAAAATTGCTCAATAACATGTGGATGAACGGTAATATTCCCTTAATATTATATTATTATGCAAATTGACAAGAAGCATCAGAGCTATGTATTAACAGCACATATTGTACTTGGTTCTCGAATTTCTAGTATTTCTTTTCCTCTCTCTGTTTTTTAGCCTAAACAAATTTTTTTACATAATTTTTGCTGCAAATAATTGAATTATTAAATAAAATAAATTTAATCACATTTTATAAAATATGTATATATGAAATGTGTATCTGAATATAAATAAAGTATTCATTATTCCTTGAAAAAGAAAGAGAGGAGGAGAGGTGAACAATTCTTAACCCGTGGATGCAATCAACAACCTTTGATAATCTCAGTAAAATTACTATAATTATATATAAGGTGAGACTTAAGACCGTTGTCGGTGAAAACAAATTAATTATATAATTTGTCTACCATTTAAGTCCTACAACAAAGTCCGCACAAGACATAATCCACACTTGTTTAAGTGCAATGATAAGATCCAATCAGAGAAGGATCGTCGAGATCTTGACCCCCCATTAGGCATGGGCAAATGCGGCCCAATCCAAGATCTTGCCCAAATTTAACCCTAAACAAACATGACTTGGATTAAAAAATTAAGATCAAGGATCAAATTCAAAAAAAAAAAAAAAAAAGGTCATATTTTATAAATGGGTCAAACTTGGACCTAAATATTTAAAATGGAATTTCCTGTTTTATGTTTATATATTAAATATTTTACATACATTATTTGATAGAAATATTAATTATTAAGAATTAATATATGTAAATAATAATTTTTATTTATATTTTTCTTTTGTAATATATTAAATATAATATATTTAAATATAAATATGTCTTATATGTGTATAGATTTTAATATTATATATATATATTAAAATATTAAAACCGGACTTAAATCAAGTTGGATTTGGACATAAGAAGTATTAAAGTGACCTTATAATCGAAGGTCTCGATAGTTTTATGATTTTTTGTTAAATAGGTATTTATATTTTAAAAGTTTTTAATTGGGTACTTATAATTTATTATAATTTTTAATTGGGTGTCTCCCTACATTCCATGAAAAATTGATAACGTACCTAATGAAATATGTCCAATTAGAAATTATAACAAACTATAAGAATTTAATTATAAACTTTTAAATTATTGGTACTTATTTAGAAAATGGTGAAACTATAAGAACATACAACATACATAAAATCTGTCAAATATATCATAATTTTTAAAATATAAATTACCTTATTTTGATTCTTATAATTTAAAAAAAAATCAATTCTGATGCCTAAAATATTTTAATCAACTTAATTTTGATCTTTCCATTTTTTATGCAACTGTTAATGGGATAGTTAATATAGAATCATGTAAAGTATTTTATCCAATGTGATACATTTTTATTCCCCAAATTATGTATATACATTAACTATTATTTTATTCCTTTCTGAAATTCATTTCTATTTTATTTGGGTAAGAAGATAATATTTTATTAATATCCATTATGTATATAAAAATTAAAGCAAGAAAGTGTGTTACGTTTGATTAAATTTCTCCTCTTATCTCTATATCAACTTTTCTATCAATAATTGGATAAGAATTTAACAAATAAACCAAAATTAAGCCAATCAAAAATTAGGAAACCAAAATCAAATATTTTAAATTAGAAGGCAAAAATTACAGTATTTGGACCAAGTAGTAAATAGAAAGTTAGAGCAATAAACTACAATTTTAACTATCTCTTGAGATTCCTATAAACAAATAATAAGACAAGAAAAAGTGTTAAAATATTTATAATCCAACTTCTAGTCAAATCACTGATATTGAATAAAAACAAAATATATTACATCCAAATTCAAACTATAAATACATAAAATAATTTATTAAAACTTACATTATACATTAAGGGCATACAATAGAAAATAAAAAGAAAAAAAACACCTTGAAAATAATGTGCATCATTATCATAAAAGCACAAATCAAATAACCTAAAAAATAATTTGCCCAATAAAATAATAACCTCTAAAATAAAATATAATACTTGAATAAAAAGATTCATCAAAACAACATATACTCAAATGTTAATATGATAACAACAAAGATTTAGAATAAAATCATAAGAAAACTAAAATATTTCTATAGTTTAAACTTGAGATGCAAAAGCAGAAAAATGATGCGATATAATAGAGCTCATTCTTTTTTTTTGCGCATACAATCTTGTTCTTTCATGGTATGAAAAAGACATCGGAAAGAAGAAGAGAGTTATAATAACTGGGGAACAAAGAAAGATAAAACTCAAATCAATAGCATCTATCCCCTCAAGACAAAAATGCAATAGAGGAATTATGGGACAAATCATGATTTTCTAAATAAGTAACTGTACTTTAAAAATTTTTAATTGAGTACCTATAATTTATTTTATATTTTAATTGGATATCCATTAGTCATGTCGTCATTTTTTTCATGGCACGTTAACGATAAATATCTAATTAGAAATTATCATAAATTATAAATATCTAATTAGAAATTTTAAAATATTGAATTGGGAAACTATAATGACCTATAGTGTAATTTTATCTTAAATCTATTGTGTATAATATCTTATTATTTAAAAAACTATTCAATAATATAATTTTAAAATGTCTTAAATAATTTTTATAATATCCCAAATTTTTTCTAAAATCAATTTTGATAACAAAATAGGAAAAATAAAAATTTTGAAGAATTCAAAATTATAGATCTAAAATTACGGGAGAACCAAATATAATAGAAATAAATTCTATAAAATTTAAAAAAAAAATATTTTGGAGATCGATTTTTTGTCATGAATGTTCAAAGAACCAAATTCATATTTTTGAGATTTAATTTTAGTAGAACTTTGAAAATATCAAAACTAAGATTACGAATATCGGATTGACATGAAATTAAAGTCGTTACGAAGGTATTTAATTTATTTAATTTGTATTAAAATTTCATGGTCATTGATGGCTAATAAGTACATTGAATTCAAGTTTAAAAGTGAAAGAAATAGAAAAATTACTAAAAAAAGGAAAATGGTCAACTTGTAATTATTGGAAAGTTGACCTATCTTTCTCATTTCGCCCCTCCCTCAATCAGATTCTCTTCTTCTTCATCTTTGGCTTCAGACTGTACAAGTCATGCAATTTCGTCTTCTTTTCCAAGTTACTTCTCTCTACCCTCACTCACTATCTTTCTCTCTTATTAAGCAAGATTATTAACTCTTTTTATTATTTTCTTATATTTTTAATGTTGAATCCTCTTTTCTTCCTCTCTACTCTAATATCAAAATTATGTTGATTCATGAAACAAAACTCAAGTTATGAATTTTTTAAATTGGCAGTTACTATTCATAATATTGTTCACTTCAAAAATTGATGAGAATTTCTTAAAGTTTTAGAACTCATATCTTTTATATTTGATCTGTTTTTACATAAAGAAACCATAAACAAATAATATCTAATTGTTTGCTAAAATAGAACATTGAAATAGCCAAGAAGCTAACATGCTTTTCCTTTTGTTTATAAAGAGTGTTAAGGATTTTTAGTGAGATCAAAAATGATTTGGTGTATTTGGCCTATATGTGAGTAACTCTTGCCATTTTTGTGAAACAATATATGTTTCTTACTTGTAGTTTGCTGAATACTTGATGATAATTAATGGAAATGGGTTTTGTGATTATAAGACATACTTTGTGATTGAATGAATTGACTAATAAAATGATTAGCTTGTGATTGAAATAGTTGAGTTTGTGTATGCTTAAGCTATCAAAACATGTTATGATGAGATCCTATAATGTGTGGTTGAGTTGGAAGTTGCCCTCCCTTATTTTTCTATTGTTGCTTGCAATTTCTACCTGTGCAGTTTGAATTATAACTTTTTGAACTAAACTCATGATCATGCTCACAGAAACCCAGTATTTTTACTCTTATAATTTAAATTGAATTTTAAACTAAATTTGTGCAAGTCAAATTGATCTTCTCTAATTTGTTTTCTAATTCCGATCAAGATCCTAATTGCGTTTGCAAATGGACTTCCCCGAATGATTGCATATTTTGGCAAGCAAACTTGTATTTTTAACTAATTTTCTTTGAGTCAAATCGAATCTTTCACACTTAAACTCCTTGATTCTGATCATGATTCTACTCGAATTGCTTCAACATCCTACTTGTGATTTTGATTGCATCTTCAAAAATTTCCTCTTTTTTTAGCTCAACTTTTCTTTTTTCCAAACTATTTCCTATTCCTTTGCTTTAATTTTCTATAAAACCTACTAAATTGAGTGTAAAGACTAAGAAATTTTAAATAGATAATTCAATATAATATTATTGAATTTAACAATTGGTTATATATATTACTATTAATATGAAATTAATTAAAATAGTCATATGGTGAAACAAATAATGGAATGTGCATTGGCAAATAAAACATAATTCTTGTGACAAGAATTGTGGCTAAATGAGAATGATATGATATAGTTGGTGTGAGAAACATATTGCTTGATGTTTATTACTTTTTATCAGATCCAAAATGTGACATAATGTCATAAATGATGATGAAATGTCTTGATGTGATCCTGATGATGTATTTATTATGGGATAGATATCCTTGACTTCTTGAAAGTCCTTATGAGGCTTGAAATGTGAATGATGGGTTGTGATAGAGAACAATGAATTAGATCTTGGATCTGGGATAAGGCTAACTTGGAGGGATAAGGTAAAGTTTATGTAGGATAAGGCTGGACCGAAGTAACAAAGAAATTTATGATTTATTGCTATGTAATATTTGACTTGTTTAAATTGTCATATGCAATATTGGGACATGATGTTAAGAGATTGAAATATATGATGAACTAGAAATAGTGGATTGTGGCTATGAGAGTTTGACCTGATATACTAGAAAGATTATGATATGATCATCGTTATTGATGGATTCTTATTATTTATTATTTGCTTGTGAAAATTTCATGAGAAATGGCTATTTAGTTGAGGTATGGTTGCTTGTATATACATATGTATCTTTTGTTGGTTAATAAGTTCAAAAGTTTGTTATGTTTTACTCACTAAGCCCCAGATTCATTCTTTTATAGATTTTTTTTTCAAATTCTTAAGATATTGCGAATCATATTCCAAAAAAGTAAGATGGATAATAATGTAATGGAAATCACCACTGGTAGCTACACCACCACAATCTTAGGCCCCTTAGGTTCATACCAAATAAACATCCACTGTACTATCATCTTAAATCTGACAGGATGTGAAGTTCTTTACAATGTTGAAATCATTCCACTAGTACTACCTAATTTACTTTTAATGATGGCCCTCAGATGGTTTACTCCTAAAAAGGTTTATCATCAATATGTAAACAATTTTGCTACCCTTGGTTTTGAAAAACTTGTAAATAGAAGGGCTATAAGGTTTAGTAAAGTTTACCTATACTTTTAATGTCATGGTAAAATATAGTTTAATCTAACTTTTTTTTAATACCCTATTTGAAAGGTATATAAGGCAGTTTGAGATAGATCTTAGGTTTTTAGGGAGGGTTAAGAATATTTTGTTTTTGAACAATTTGTAAGAATTTGGTACAATCTGGCATCACTGGTATTGGCTTGTTAGGTGATGTAGTATAAATTATATCATATATGTAAATATTTTCTATAAGCTTCCTTGTCTTTCCAAAATTCGCTATATTCCAATTAGTCAATTGATTATCACTAAGAAAATACTAAGATGTCTATAATAGGAATATATTGTAAAGGCCGGTGAATATTCAAATAGAGAATGATATTCACACTAGTTATGACTAAAGTTTTTGGGTCGTGATAATATTTTATTTTTAATAATTTTTATTGTTGGTCCCATCGTTTAAGGGTGTGTTTAATAACATTAAAACTATTAACACTGAATTTTAAGTGCTAAATCTATTAAGAATTAAATTTATATCGTTTGAATAATTTCTTACTTTGAGCATTAAATGTAAGTAATAGTTTGAAAATTTTATCACAAAATATTAAAATTTTATATAATTTTGTATAATTTCAAAATTATCCTTGATTATGATTTAAAAATTTTATGTATAAGATCTCAAAAAATAGAGATAATGTTGAATATATTTATTTAACAAAATCTCATTAAAGTATGATTAGTTACTAAATGTATTCAGTTAGGCAGTTATCATTAGATAGATTCAATGTATTTTTATTTAATTTGATATTTAAC
The DNA here is from genome assembly GCA_026873985.1 of Saraca asoca. Lineage (NCBI taxonomy): Eukaryota > Viridiplantae > Streptophyta > Magnoliopsida > Fabales > Fabaceae > Saraca > Saraca asoca. The sequence goes on along the minus strand of JANHAO010007596.1, from coordinate 12,430 downwards.
CTTGTTGTGGGAATTTTTAGGAGTATGCAAATGGGCTGGTGAAAGCCCAACAGACAAGCCCAATAAATAAGTCCAGCTGACAAGGATCCAATTCGTCAAGAATCAAGGTCACCCAAGCAAGGCATGAGCTCACCAACTCAAACTTAAGTCACTAGGCAACAAGGAACAGTGGCAACCTCAAGTCCCAAGGCCCAGCCCGCAGCTCGAAACATACCTTCCTAACCATCAACTCATTCTGGTTAAACTCAAGGAGGGATCAATTTATGGGTATCAACTTACAGATTTCAACTTGCAGGTATCAACTTATAATTAATTTATTATTTATTTTCATTCAATTTGTAACACCCCAGCAACTATAAATAAATGGTGAGAATCATTGTAGAGGGGAGAGAGAACCCACCTTGAGAAATAGATACTCTGAAAAATATAATAGAGGATCATACTACAAACTTATATAAATACTCCGTACAAATAAATAGAGAAATATAATAACCATGCACACAGGGGTTAATTAAATTTAATCAAACCACATTTAGAACTCCTGGTATCCTCCATGTTCTTCCTCTTTCTCCATCTCCCTATCTCTCTTTTACTCTCACTAGTTTGTAGTTTGGGGTATCACTAAATTTACTAGTTGACCAGATTTCACTATCAACATTTTGGTGCTGGAAGGAAGCCCCCATATTGTTTTCTGGTAGATTTTCTAATTGATTACGATGGCTAGAGGAAAAATCACTAGAAGTTCAAATGCTCCAATTGACTAGTCGGTAGGCCATGTAGAATAATAGAGGGAAGTAGTCCTTTCTACAGTGGATGTTTTTGCCGTCCTTGCCATGGGTATTGTTGTTGGCTTGTCCCCAATGGATCACCATCAACTTCTTGTTATTGTTCTTAGGATTGATGAAGTGCAAATATGACACTAACGTCAACAGGTACTTGAGAACACGATAAAATAATTGACTGAGGTGGTTTTAGTGCTAACACAAGCACAAACCCTAGGCACGTGAAAGCAGATTGAGGTTGCGGCACCCTGGGGAGTCCTTTAGCATACTGATTCAATTTTCCCCTCCAATTCATGGACAAGATTGAAGGTTCACTGAGCTCTTAAATACAATGACAATTAGCGGTGTGAGAGTTCACATCCAATGGAAAGCTCGAGCAAGACTAGTCGGGGAGACACCTCTGATCACTACTCCCGTGACCAGGGAGGCAAAAGGGACCAATGATCCTCTAACAGTCAATCTAAGACATAAGACCTAATGGTTAAAGAGCTACTTCAAAGGGTACAACAATTAGAAAAAATCCCTTTAGCTTAGGACCATCAAGATCACTATGAGGAGAAGACACCATTCACTAGAGAAATTGAGATGGAACCTCTCCCTCACAAATTTAAAATCCCCGCAATCCCACAATACAATGGAAATAGTGACCCATATGATCACCTAGATGCGTTCAGTGTTTAGATGGATCTCTAGATGATCAATCCACTTATCAAGTACCAAGTCTTTCCAGCTACATTAGGATACATACCTTGAACATGGTTCAGAAATCTCCCAGCTCGGAGCATTCATAGTTAGGAAGAATGCCAAAAATGATTCATCAATTAGTCTAAAGCACTGAGAAGGCAACTTGCGCTATCCTGTCACATCGTAACAGTCTTTCAATGGAAGAATGAGTTATTAAAAGACTACATCATCCGTTCCAAGCACGAAGTCAACAACAATGATCTCGATAGGACTTTACAAGGATGGTAAACTCTATAAAAATGTATACAAGTCTCCAATGAGGGACCTTGCTGAGTTCTATAAATAACTGCCAAGGAAATAAGGTTGGAAGAAACTTTTAGCCCAAGGAAGTCTAACTAGAAGGACGAGATGAACTGTTCCAATCAGAGTAAAAAGAGGAGCAACACTGAAAACAACAAAGAGAGAATAATGGCTCTGAAAGTGAGGCTGTAAAGAAGGCAAGAAATGAGCAATCTTAATAGCCCTAGTGCTTTTAAATTTTTGAATATTATTCAAATAGTAGTAAAAGTATCCATATTTGTCTTCAACTTGTTATGTTTACTAATTCTTGAACAAATTTTGAGGAAGGTCCGAGTTCGAACTACATCATCTGTAATCTCGTACTGCGCCCTATGCTTCTTGGAGCTCGTAAGGCCAATGGCAAGACACTAGGTTTGAACTCGAAAAACTCACACATCATCAAGGAAGACTTAGAAAACAAAATTTATCACCTAACAAATGGAGTGAAGTTCCACGAGCTCAAAATATAGAACATCTACACCCATATTTTCAATAAATTTCAGCTCAACCTTCTAGCCTTGACTAAAAGACTCGGAGCTAAGACTCGTGCCTACTGAGCAATAAGATTGCTATAGTGTGACTTACTAAGCAATAAGACTACTGTAGCATGACCTACTGAGCAACATGATTACTATAGTGCAACCTACCTCGGCATTTAACTCGACAAACCTACTACTTGGCACTACATGTATATGACTTACTACTTGGCAGTGTATGCATGTGACTTACTGTTCGATACTGTATGCATGCAACCTACTACTCGACACCGCATACATGTAACCTACTACTCAGCATCGCATGCATGCGACCTACTATTTGGCACCACATGCATATGACCTACTACTCGACATCGCATACATGTAACCTACTACTTGGCATCGTATACATGTGACCTACTACTTGGCACCACATATATGAGACCTATTACTTGGCACCCTATACATTTGACCTATCTGGGCACTTAACTTGTGCTAACTGAAACGTAACTATGCAACTTACCGAGCATTCAACCTGGCTTATATCCTTTGTCATGATTTGATAACTGAGGTCCATTTATATTATGAATTATCATTTGCAACCTATTGAATATCCTACTTGACTAATATTTATTGAAATCATGGTTTGCCAACTGAGTATTATATGCAGCCTGTTGGTCATTCAACTATGAAAATTGTGAAGAATCAAGCACAAGCCTCATTTGACGAGGTAAATTTATACATGAAAATTCAAAAGTATAAATCAAAATAAGCCTACAACTATCATAGCCCCAAAGGCAAAATAAATCCTAGAAGCTAAGCCTTAGAGGGTTGAAAAATCTACATATGAGACAAGTCTTCCATCATTTGGTCATTAGCCAAGCTGCTCTCAAACTTCTCCCTATTCTCCTCCCAAGGAGGCAAAAGAACAAAGATGGAAAAGTTGAACTCACCAGCATCACCATGAGGAAGTAAAATCTGTACAAAACTTCCTAAAATCCTTATATAGGAATTATCTATAGGAACTTCCTATGCAGTAGGCCATGCACACCTCATAGCACCATTTCTGAGATCCAAACCATTAAAAACATGGGAGGCTCAACCGATTCACCCATCAAAACATTCGGAGAAACAAGAAAAAAGGTTTTTCATACCTTATATGGCTCGTCTAGCCTCATCAATACATCTAGAAACTGATCACTTGCTCCCAATGTAACAGCCTAGCAAATGGTAAGAGTGCCATGCCAACGGCTATGAAAAATGCACATTAAAAGAATGGCTTCGTGCAAACAAGATAATAAGATAGAAGTCTGAATGATAGTATTACAGATTGCAATTACAAACTTTTGCTAGCAAACTACAACTCTCAGTCTGTAGAACGCACTGAGAGCAGAGGGTTAATGTTATGGGTATTTTTAGGAGCATGTAAATGGGTTAGTAAAAGCCCAACAAATGAGCCCAATAAATAAGTCCAGCTAACAAGGACCCAATTCGTCCAGAATCAAGGTTGCCCAGGCAAGGCATAAGCTCACTAACTGTAAACTCAGGTCGCTGGACAATAAGGAACAGCAGTAACCTCAGGTCGCAAGGCCCCAGCCCGTAGTTCGAAATATACCTTCCCAACCATTAACTTGCTGTGGTTAAACCTGAAGAGGGATTAACTTATGGGTATCAACTTGTAGACATCAACTTGCAGGTATTAACTTGTAATTAATTTATTACTATTTTCATTCAATTTGTAACACCTCAACAACTATAAATAAGGAATGAGAATCATTGTAAAGGGGAGAGAGAACCCACCCTGAGAAACAGATACTTTGAAAAGTATAAGAGAGGATCATACTACAAACTTATACACATATTCTATACAAATAAATAAAGAAATACAATAATCGTGGATGTAGGGATCGATTGACTTTAACCAAATTACATTAAAAACTCCTGGTATCTTCCTCGTTCTTTCTCTTTCTCCATCTCCCTCTCTCTCTCTTTTGCTCTCACTAGTTTGCAATTTGGGATATCATTGAACTTACTGGTTGACCAGATTTCACCGTCCATAAACCTCAATATATTAAACAAATAAAATCCAATTTTAAATTTTAATCTCTTTAATTAAGCATTAAAATAATATTTTCAAATAAATCCCAAGTCTTCGATCCGTCACTAAGTCTAATTGTAACATGATCAACATAAAACGCTCTATATAATCAAATTCATAAAATAATTAGTGATTATGTTATTGCACTTAATAATTTCAACATCTCTTTGATAAGTTGATTAGTCCATTAACAAATAAGCAGTTGGCAGTTCATATCAGTCATTGACAAAAACTTTCTTGCATCGTTTCTTACCTGTCTCTAAATAATGAAGCTGCTCCCACAAAGGAGAAAAATGGCCAAAGACTGTTTGATGACAGCAATCCTCTAATAATTGATCCCTCATACTTGATTACTTGGCTTATATTGCTGGCTGCTACTTGAAAACTTCGGTGACAAACACAAGCCACCCAATGAACCAAGGAAATAACTGTGCATCCCATAGCATCAATTGAATCTTGACTTTAAATTTCAATCCCCAATTATCACAAATATTGTTATTATTATTTTTTAAAAAAATTGATAGAGACACAATTTTAGAGATGTTCCCAAATTATTCTTTCTTATAGGATGAATCTTAATTTTTTGTATAAAATCTATGTTTATGAGATAGAGTGACTTTAAAAGCATCTTTAAAATTATATCTCCAGTACCACTCTTATTTTTAATTATTGTAATATACATATAATTTCCTAGACTTAATAAATTATGTAAATGACTTGTCTCAACCTAAAAAACCATACAAGTAACCTTTTATATCAACTTTTTATTCATTAAATTTAACAAAATAACAATGTAATTATCATATGACTAGTTAACACTAAAAGGAGATGTTCGTCTTTCAGTAAATTGATTATTTTAAAGAAATTAGTGTTAGTACATAGACATCTTTAACTTCCCGGTTGAAGTTCCAAAGTCCACATGGTGAATTTTCAGTATGAAAATGCATTGAGGAAGAGTTTTAATGTTCACAAATTATATATTTTGATAACAAATATATATTTTGTGGTATTAATTAATCATGTAATAGAAAAATAAGTTATTTCATTAAGTTTTATAACAAAAGGATAATAATTAAAAAAGGTTAAATGCACAGTTTATAAAATTTAAGAAAATTATTTACATATTTTTGAGATGCAAAGGATGGCATGCAAATTACAAATAATTAAAGAAGAGTTTGTGTAATTTACCTATGTATTTATCTGTATTTTTATTTTTTGCAATTATGATTGACTGCAGTAACAATTTAAAAACCATGTAAAACAATCTTAAAAAACACCTAGCTGTTGAAATTAAAATGTTGATTGTTGAAGTTTCGTATTGGTTTTTAAAATTCAATGGCGACTTGGCCACCAACATTGACACGTGTGCAAGCTATTTACAAAAAGGTCTCTAGGGATCTCTCTTTTCACCTCTCTCTAACGGCAAAGACAACCTGATCTTTTTTTACTTCTTTATTTTATTTCTTTTCTGTTTTCGCTCTTTTCCTCAAATCTTTAAATATACGGATAATAATATCATTTAATATTGTCATCTTCCTTAGTCTTCATAACAATAATTTATCACAGTTTTTTATTTTTTATTTTTTGCAATTTTAGTACTTACAAGTTACAATACAATATTTATTAATATATTATTTTTTTTCCTGAAGTTTCTTATATAAGAACATATTGACCTACTTTTCCAAATTCTGATGCCTTTTGAGCAGTCAGTTCCCAGTTCACAGAAAGCTCAACGGATCATAATTGCTTGAAGCCTCTGAAACAAAGTCTCCGCCTTTTCCCTCGGATCAAGAAGATCAACAGGCATGATTGGATGCCCAGAGACAGGTAAATATTTTCAAACAAAAACTCTTTTCCTTTTTCATCCTTTTCTTGTTCGTTGCTGAATTGCAGGAGCACAGTGCTCTAATAAACCAAAAATATCAATATATATATAGCAATTTTGTCCATTAATATGACTCAGATTTGAATATATTGTTAATTAATTTCCAATTTTTGTTTCTTTATTAAGAAAGATTAGATGAGATAGCAAAGAGGATCAAAGTAGAATCAGAAGCATCTTCTCAGATGGGAAGAAGACATTTCTATGGACCAGCTGCTTCAGGAATGACCTTGAACACAATCACACCATGTGCTGCATGTAAGCTATTAAGAAGGAGGTGTGCTGAAGAATGCCCTTTCTCTCCTTATTTCTCACCACATGAACCTCAAAAATTTGCAGCTGTTCATAAGGTTTTTGGTGCAAGCAATGTCTCCAAGATGTTAATGGTTCATATCTCTCACCTCAAATCAATTCTTTTCTTCAATTGACTGATTTTTTTAATTTAATTTATACCATTGAATGTTGGCTATCAACTACCTAACTGAACTCTCTTCCTTTATCTAAACTCTCTTCTATAATTTTTATCTGTGAAACTGCAATTTAAATTCTTAATATAATAATAAAGCACAACACAAACACAGTTTCAGAGTTGTGTTAAGTAGTTGACAGTGAATTTAAGAAAGATTGTTAATTTTAGTACCAAAATAATTTGTTTGTTAATTTTATTTTTATATGAAGGAGGTGCCTGAGAGCCAAAGAGCTGATGCAGCAAATAGTCTGGTTTATGAAGCTGACTTGAGGTTAAGAGATCCAGTATTTGGATGCATGGGTGCAATTTTAGCTTTGCAGCAACAAGTTGAGACTCTACAAGCAGAACTAAATGCAGTAAAGGCTGAGATACTAAAATTCAAATATAGAGAAGCTGCTGCAAGTCATATAATTTCTTCTCATGGTGCTTTGGTTTCCTCCGGCGAACCTCTGATTTCTACGGAGTCGCAAGGCTTTACTCAGCCGCTGCCGCCGCCGCCTCCTCATCCTCCTCCAAAGCAGCTACCTTCGCCTTCTGTTGTTCTTTCTTCCTTTTCTTCATCCTCCAGTACTTCTTCTGTTTATACACCACCAAACAGCACAATGAGCCATGGATCTATTTCCACTGAAAATAATGTGCCATACTTTATTTAGGTCATCTCTAGATATTTATTTACTGATCTAATTTCTTCACAATTTTTATTTGCAGTAGGAATTGTCATTTTTTTTTTCAACAGTGTAGATTAATGTATCACTTGACCCTATCATATTTTCTATTTTTTCCTCTTTATAATTCGGTATAGGGATGAGGGGAAAGGGATTTCCGGTTTGATTTGTAAGTCATATTCCATATGCTTCGGCAACCTTAGTGAGAATATTTCATGTTCTTTTGATATGCTTTGGCATAAATACTATAAAATTTTCTTGTTTATATTTATGATTTCTATTTTGCTTGAACCATTTTTTTTCATCAGCAAGAATAATACATTTAGGCTTTCAGTTCTAATATTAATTATATTTATATCTATTTTGATAGATAAATTACACTTACATCTCTTAAGATTTAGTCTAATTATATTTTTACTATTCTATTTTTTTAAATATATACTCACATGTTATTCTTGTATTTTAAACCTCTGTTCACTTTTTTTACCATAGAAAAATAAGGAACTCCTCGGTGTATATTTATAAAATGAAGGATATATAAATATAATTAGACTAAAATTTAAGAAATGAATTGTAATTTGTCTTATTTCAATTCATAGTCTCGTACGTTCGCTTATTATATAATATTTGATGAATTTGATTTAAACTGATTCTATTGATTTAAATACTATCTTCTGATATTATTTAAAATGAAGTGAATTAGAATAAGTGTGATTATATTAATCAACTTCTATATTGTAAAATGTACTATTTTATTGCCAATTTTACTAGATGGCTTGATTAATTCTGTATGTTCCAAAGTCTGATGTGTTTTTTCAGGCTAATTTTAGTCCTAGAAAGGATATTCAAGCTATTTTGAAGATTGGGAACTAAAATTTAAAAAGAAAAAAAAAGTCAACTAGAATAATCTAGATATTTTCATAGGGAGACTGAAGAATCATAAAGAATACAATTTGCAATTGATGCTCTAAGAACTATGATTTTATTATAGAAATGGAGCTGAAAGTTCACATGAATTCAAATCTTGAACAATTGGCCATTGCACGTGGGGATGAATACCTATATTTGACTGAAACTTTGAGTTACATGTAGATGAGTCTGTGCCATGTGAAGATTTAAAGGATCTGAAAGTTTAGTAATTGGTTCATGGCTGTGATTGTTTATGTTTCCATGTCTGAAGTTGAACTTTATAAATAGATCTAACTTATATTTCACTTCTTTTCTATTTGTTGTCTTCTGATCTGTTAGAATCTTACTTTTTTTTTTTTTAAGTATTGCGATAAGGGATTTTTGGCAAAGCAAAATATGTCAATAATCTTCTTTCCAAAACAATTTAAATGCATTTATTCATATTTTACTTAGTTAATTTATAAAAAAACTTAATATTTCTATAACATCCTAATCAATTTTAGTTTAGTACAAGAGAAAAAAGCACAACCTCTTACTTTTTTTTTTTTTTGTTATGCAAAAAACATATGAATATAATAAATTGTACAATTTCAAAATTAAGACAAATAACGACTTCTTTAAAAATTTGAAATTTTGAGCCAACTAATGATAGATTTCATCCGTAACATTGACAATTTAGGTTCGAGTCAGTTCGTATTAGATTTTCAAGACTATTCCACCTTTCCATGTTTGAATTTAAAATTATGAATTATATAATTAGTATCTGCTATCCACTTCCCCTTGATTTATATTCAATCTTTGGACTTCTCTGTTGAAAAAAAAAATATATCGGTCATGTTGCGTTTTATGTGTGTTTGACGTATCAAAAAAGCTAGTTTTAACTTTTTTATCTGGTTAAAGAGTTCTTTTTTTCTTATTTTAGAGGTATTTGATCCACTAATTTTTTTGAAAAAAAAAACTCTCTTTTAAGAAGTTATTTCAAGTAATATATAACTTATTAAAATATAATTTTTAATTATTTTTTTTAATTTATCCTTTTTATTTTACTTAATTCACAACTTACTATCAATTAATCAATATAAATAACAAATAATTTGAAAAGGTAATCTATGAAAAAAAAAATTAAGTTTTTTCAGTGTATCAATATTTTTCTATAATATTATACTATTTTCATTGTTTGTTCTTTTTTCATAAAGTTAAAAAGGCACAAAAAAAACTCATATATCATTATATATTTGACATACGTTCATTAATTTAATATAAATAATAAATAAATAAACATGTGATATAATTAAATATAATTACTTAATCAACTAATAGCCAACAGCTTGCAGCCAACAATTAGTAAAATAGTTGATAACTAACTTATCAATTATTCACTAATTTTTCAGCTACTTGCACCAAAAATATCTTTTATATTTCTTGTTCCAATATTAGCTGCATGAAATCCCATGGAATTAATGAAAAGTGGGCAGTAACATTTGATGAGGAAAATGGTAAACCTCTAATGCACATGTATAGGCTTATGAGAAAATGAAAGATTTTGAGAGTTGGAGAGGAATATCATATTGTCTTCAAAAGAATAAGGTAAAGTTAAAATATTCTTTGCCGACACATACACTGCCGACATATACACTGTGAGATTGTTAGTTGCCAACACGTACTTTACTTTGAACTATAAAATGGTTTTTCAATAGGAATATAATAATGTGCTAAAGAAAAATAGAAAAAAAAATCCATTTAACTTTAAACACTCATATTTATGGTTGATAAAATCTAAATATTGGAAATTACTCCCATACTAACACGTATTCTTCCTCCACTCAATTAAAAAGAGCTAGTTGACAGATTTATTATCTATATAATAATTTTATAAACTCTTTTATATTAGAAATTATATATATTTTATAATTTTTTGCTCAATAAAAATAAAGATATATATTACAGTCAAATATATAAGTATTTTTTCTTGAATAAATAGGGTTAATTTAATAAAAAATTTCATAAATTTTACAATAAATAACAATTTGTGTGACAAAGTAAGCCCGTTAACATTAATATTTTTCCTAAAAAGCTTCCTTAAATGAGACCAAAAGCACTTGAAGGGTCTACTTTTCAATACAAGTTACACCCAAATCTTTTGTAAAGCTATAAGAAACTTTCTTTTTTGATTACATGAGTGAGCACTCACTAGTTCCCCATCGAAACAATTAGTTATTTTATTTAAAAGCATTTTAATTGAACATTTTGGTGGGAAAATGCATCATTCAATTGTCATACGTGTGCACGTGTCACCTAACCATAGGAGGACTTTCTTTGTCGTTGAGTACCAAAAAATCAAAGTCAAAATGAATATCGTTTTCTTTAATTTGAAAGTTCTTCTTTTAAGTAATGGCTTGCATGTACTCGAAAGTCAATAAATCTCATAATCTATTAAGGATTGGATTCCTTGACGTGTGAAACTCAAACTGAGGTTTAGAGTGAAAGGATAGGCATAAAAATTATTAAATATAATTCAAGATAATATATTCGCAAGGCTACCATTTGTCTTACCTACATTTTGCTTTCATTTTTGCTGTCGTTTATACGGAACATCATGCGTACAGAACAATGTTTCATATTGTAGGTTACAATATCATTATAATATCAATAGTAATTATATATTTTTTTTAATTTATAATAATTATCTTTTCTCACATTTATAATTTTATTAAGAATAGCATCATTATAATCACAAATCCTAATTTAGAACTAAGAAAAAATATAAAATACTCTCTTTAACTTTGGGATGATTAAATTTTAATCCCTTCAATTTTGAAAAATTAAAAATCAAACTTTTAAATTACACAAAATTTAGAATTAACATTTACCACTTAGTTAACTAATAATTTTATTAAATTATGTAATAAATTTATAAGTTTTTAAAGTAAGAATTACAATATTATATGTGAATTTATCACATTATTTTTTATACATAATTTCATAATTTATTTTTTAAGTATTTAATTAAAATTTTATATATCTAATTCAATTTTATTAATCCATATAGCATAAAAATTAGGTATGAAAAAATGATAAAATAAAATAATATATAATAATATTATGATTTTTATTTAAAAAATTTATAAAAAAATTACATGACTTAATAAAATGATAAATTAAGTGGATGATAAATATTAATTCTAAATTTTCTTTAATTTAAAAGTTTAACTTTCAAGATTAAAAAGTTGAAGGAAGTAAAAATTTAACCAACCAAAATGAAAGAGTATATTACATTTTTTTTTCCTAAATCGAATGCATCGAACATAGAATAGGACACAGAACCTGATTTTGCACCGTTGCTTCAAATATATATTCGCATCTTTGGAAAGTTATATACGGTTCTACGGAAGGATGCTCGCTTATGTTATGTTTAGAATCAATTATTTTAGAATTTAATTTGTTTTATTTTAATAAAAATAATTTTAATTTATTTATAAATGAATTCTAATATTTATAAATAATGTTCAAAATAATAATTTCAATTTATTTGTTAATAAATTCCTTAAAACATATTGAAAAATATATGAAATTTAATTAAATGGTAGATTTTAATAGTATTATGATAAATAAATGTTAAAATGATAATAAAATTATTAATATCAAATATGTTTCATGTCAAATGAAATCATTGATAAATTTGATGGATTTTATAATTGTATAAATATAATTAAAATAAAAATTATAAATAAAATTAAATGAATTCTTTTTTAACTTAAATTCAAATATTATTTAAAAATAAAATAAAATCTTATTCTTATTTCAAACAGGGGTTAATATTTAAAACTTGTAAACCGTATTTCTCAACCTCGAAACTACATCTAAGAGACAAAGCAAGTTCTTTCATGTCAATTGTCAAACACCCCTGCAAGAAAGCAAGTTCTTGTTTGATTTATAGTACATAAAAAATTAAATTTAATTATAATTTATATTTAATCATACATTTTAGAACCATCCGTTGATCGTTGAATCAATCTCATGAGGTTCTCTAATTGACCAAACTTCATATAGGAAAATATAATTTAATATTAACATAATGAATGCAAAGTTTAATGGGGACATTGGAGAAGGTTTTATTTATTTATTT
>JANHAO010007595.1:0-20009 GCA_026873985.1 Saraca asoca | reverse complement strand
TACAAGCATTGTTATATTTTAGAAAGTTTATTTGGATGATTTCTTATAATTATGTTGTGATAGATATTTTCTATAGTATCATGTATTGTTGTATTTTTTATTTTGTTAAATATCATATTTCGATTATTTAATTTATTAATGAATGAAGTTTCTACACTTGTTGTGAGATTATGATGTAAAGTGGGTAAGCATAATTTCATAGCTATATAAATATACTTTCGAACATGGTTTATAAATGGGGTTATAATGGTCATGGGATTGTCTACTTACTGAGTTTCTATGAAACTCACCTCTTTCTTTTCCCTGTTTTTTAGAGTTCTAGATTCTTCTTCCACTCCCCTATTCTATATTGATATGGGATATGCTCTCGGCTCGAGTGGATCTTCTTGCAAAGAATAAAGGTATAAAATGGTGAAAAATCAATGGCAGTTGGTAGGATTATGTATGCATGCATTGTGTATAATTATTGGATGCCTAGTAGGGTGTAAATTGTATAGTCTGTGCCATTGTATACTATTATGATGTCATACAGATTGTGGAGGGCATGTAGCCCCATTGTGTTGTTGTATAAGCCTTATGGTCAGGTGTCCGAAAAACAGAGGAAACTCTGTCGGATTTTCAGTAGAGTTGTCATATGAATGTTTAATCATGCATGTATAAAAAATTGTGTATATTTAGTGTAATTTGCATTGTTAGGCTTGTGGAGGGTTTTCTGATAATAACCTTCTACGCTGGTCATGTTCTGTGGATTGGGGCGTGACATAAATAAAGGAAAAGAGGCAAAGACAAGAAAGAAGATGAAGATACTATTGCAGTTGCAACTGATGAAGAGGTTGTGATTGCTCATTATAATTAGTATTTGAATCTCATATGTGAAGACTCTACTTGGACTGTTGATTCAGGAGTTTTTTACCATAATGTTCCTTATAAAGATATCTTTACATCTTATTTTGCTTGCAAGTATGATACAATTAGATTGGGAAATCAATGTTCATGCAAAATCGTTGGTATTAGAGATATCAGTCTAAAAACTAATATCAAATGTAAATTGTTATTGAAGAATGTTAGACATGTTCTTAATATCCCCCTCAATTTGCTTTCTACTGGAGCACTTCTAGTTGTGACAAAATGTGAAAAGATTAGTTCTCTTTATCAAATAATAATAACATTATGTAAAAAAGAGGTGAATGCTACTGAAGATTTTTCTGTGTTATGACATATATGCTTGGGTCACTTAAGTGAGAAAAGACTTGATGTGCTGGCAAAGCAAAACTCCTTTCCCATGAGAGGTATGCCTCTAAATAATTATATTCATTGTTTGACTAGTAAATAACATAGAGTTTCATTTTTTAAATCCCTTCCACATAAGAAATAAAATATTCTTGATTTGATTCATACTGATGTGTGTTCTATAGGTTCAAGAACTCTTTGTGGTGTAACATATTTTGTTACATTTATTAATGACCACTCCAAAAAAGTTTGGGCCTATGTTCTAAAAACTAAAGATCAAGTGCTTAATATTTTTATTAAATTTCATGTACATGTTAAAAGAGAAACATGAATGAAGTTAAAGTGTGTTCGAGCAGATAATAGTGGTAAGTACAGAGGTCCGTTTGAGAAATATTGCAAAGATCATAGCATCAAGCTTGAGAAGACTATTCTGAAGACACCTTAATAAAATGGGGTTGCAGAGATAATGAATCGGACAATTAATGAAAAAATTAAATGTATGCTCTCTCATACTAAGTTGTTTAAAGTCTTTTGAGGTGAAGCAATGAGAATTATAGTAGATTTGATTAACTTTTCTCTTTCAGCTCCTCTTGACTATGATGTTCTAGAGAAGGTGTGGACTGAGAAAGAAGTCTTATACAATCATTTGAGATTGTTTGGCTCCAGAGCATTTGTGTACATTCTTGTGATTTAACTCGATATTTTTTGAACTACTTTTGCAATCATGCTCGCTAATTGTTCTTGCCTTGCGATTTGAATTGGTTTTTTACACTTGCTTTTGCAATTCTGATCGTAAGCAACTTAGTACTGGCCAAAAGTTTATAACAACTTGTGATTCAAATAAGAATTTATTCTATTTTTCTGTGATTCGAATCGTTACCTTCTAAATTGAATTTCACAATTATGATCACATGTATTCCTGGACTTACAGAAGGTTTGTAATTTTTAGTAAGCAGAATCAAATTTTGCACTGCATTTCAGTGATTCGAATTAATGCATTCAAAATTGAATCTCATGATTCTGATCGTGATTCTACTCAAAATTCAAAATTTGAATTTACGATCATAATCATATAGGTAATTTTTGCAATAATGGCTATTTTTATTGAGTGCTGTGCTCTTTTACTATAAATACTCATTTCACATATTTTCTCAGTAGTAAAACCCTAATTCTTAAGAGACAAATATATATATATATATATATATTTATCAATGCTTCAAATCTTTATCCAAATTCTTTGATATGTGCTAGATTTGACTGTTTCATATTTATTGAGTTTCAATTTGTAAATCTGAACTGCAAAGTTCTTTAAATTTTATGTCATATTTATCAAATACTACTGGGTTTCTTAGGGGTAGCCTTACCTTGGGTTAAAAGAGTGGCTGAACTTTTTATTTTCTTTTTTTGAGTGAGTGATTAAGCTTCTCAAATGGAATTTTGGTTGTGGTTGAACAATCATTGCAAAGACTTCTCCTTTTGCTTGTTTAAACTTAGAGGAATTGATATTTTAGTAGATTCAAGTTTGATTGAGAGCTTGAAAGGAGATGTATGCCTTGAAGATTATTTTTCAAGAGGAAACCACTATAAATCTTATGTTTGAATCTCTCAAGCCTTACTCTTTTTATTTTCCAGCATTTTTTTATGTTATCTATTTTTACTCTTATTAATGAATGAGGTTGTGGGATGTTATGCTTTTTATTGTTGAAATTTGTTGGGCATTTTACACTTCATTGTTTATCTTTTTGCCCAAAAATTAGTTTAATTGAAAAAATTGATTTTCATATCTGAATGTGCTGATTAAAGCCTTGCCTATTTATAGTTAAATGAATTACTTTACACAAGTACTTTAATTTGTTATTTCTTGTGTGCAAACATTTTTATCAAACTATCTTATACTTGTTTAAATTAAAATCATCCCATGACTTTCCAAAATTAAGAGATTTTCAAAGAGAACACTAAAAATTTTGAAAGATTTCGAAACACTCAATTCACCCATTCTTGGGTGTCGGTTGCCTTGTCCTATAACTTGGAGGGAAAATTTACATGGAACAATTTGAGGGTTTCAGAGTTAAAGGCAAAGAGTATTTCGTATGCAAGTTAAAAAAGAACTTGTATGGATTCAAGCAAGCATCAAGACAAGGGTACAAGAAATTCAATTCATTCATGATGAATCATGATTATAGTAAAACTACTTCTGATCATTGTGTGTTTGTAAAGAAATTCTTTGATGATAATTTTATTATTCTTTTGTTATATATGGATGACATGTTGATTTATGGTTGTGATATCAATAAAATTAATAATATAAAAAGAGATTTGACTAAGTCTTTTGTAATGAAGGACTTGGGACAAGCAACATAGATCCTTGGCATGAGAATTTCTCGTGACAAGAAGAATGGTAAACTCTGGTTATCTTAGGAGATATACATTGAGAAGATATTGAAGAGGTTTAACATAAGTGAGTTCAAACCTGTTAGCATTTCACTTGCAGGCCACTTTAAGTTTAGTTCATAGCAATGACCTTCTAGTGAAATAGAAAACGAAGAGATGAATATGACTCCTTATGCAACTGCAATTGGTAGTATGATGCACGTCATGGTGTGCACAAAGCTAGATATTGCTCATGCAATTTATATTGCGAGCAGATTTCTTTCTAATCTTGGTAAAGAATATTGACAAAAAGTCAAGTGGATATTCCAATATCTTAGAAGTACATATTGGGTTTGTGTATGTTTTAGTACTAATAAGTTTATGTTAGATGGTCACATACATGCAAACATGGCTGGTGCTATCGGCTCTAGAAAATCTACTTCGAGATACATGATATTTTTTTAGGGGGAGCTATTTTTGGGCAATCAAAATTGTAAAAATGTGTTGCATTGTCTTCCATAGAAACTGAATACATTACTATTACAGAAGCATCTAAAGAATTCTTGTGGATACAAGAATTCTTACAAGAGTTAGATTTGAAGCAAGAAAAGTATATATTGCATTGTGATAGTCAAAGTTCGATTTATCTCAACAAGAATCTGACTCTTCATTCAAGATCGATATCATTAGCTATGGGAAGCGCTAAAGATGAAATAGTTGACGTTTGAGAAAATTCACACCGATGATAATGGTTCATATATAATGGCAAAAGCTTTGTCCATACAAAAATTTATCACTTGTAGAGAGAAAGTGGACTTGGTGGTATGTCCCCTTAGTTTGAAGGGAGCGAGTTGTTGGTGGGCTCCTTTAAGTGGGCCTACATACCTTTTATGTTTTACATAAAGGATGAATAAAAATAAAGAAAAGAAAACAAAATATTTTAATAAAATAAAAACTCTTAATTCTTTTGCAACAGGATTTTAGAAGAATTGATAAATCATGAGCCAAAAGGCATTTAAAAGGAAAATTGCATTGGTTTTTACTTATCTTATCAGAAGATTGATTACAAAACTTATTTCGATTTGTATAAAATTTGAGTATATCTTTCCTGATATTTTAGACAATATAATGCATATGTTATCTTTAATTTTTCTTTTTCTCTACTGATTGATTTTACACAGTAATTGATTAGGATTATTGTATAGAGATTTCGCTTATTTTGTGAAGAGTTTTATTTAATTTGTTTTCTAGAATTTTTAAGAAAATATTATTGTACCCATTAATTATTTATTAATGAAGATTTTTGTACTAAACTAGATCACATAATTTTTACTCACACGTTGAGAGATTTTCTATATTAAAAATTACGAGTCTTTTGATTTATTTTTTTATAATTAATTTTATATTAAATTTATTTGATTACACAAAACAAAAAAATTGATTTAAATAATTTAATATTTTCTACCATAATATATTTTAATTTTTTCCAACAATATATTAGGCACAAAACTGCACTCATAGCCATATCTCTCATCGGAATTGTCTTTGACACAAAACAGTGAGTCTGTGAAAAGAGGGAGAAATTTTTTATGTAAATAGTATGTAGTTCACTGGGTGGTTTATAATATAATTATGTATTCAAAATTTTAACAAAATTAACCAACCTTTTTAAATCATTATATTGGACACTTATCATATTAAAAAATGCACAGTTTTTCCACCTTTCAATGTCCGTGGTTTTTGATTTTTATATCTGAATCCTCCAGAAGGTTACACCACAAAAGCTGAATATCTAAGCCCGATTTTCCCATGGTTTTCACGAAAGTTTCTACCCAATTCACTTATCTATCTAACTCATGACTAAAGCCGTTTTCACCCAAGCCCTGTCAACAAGAAAACAGCAAAATAAAATTACCGATAAAACTTGAACTTAATTTTTTCGTCCACAGATTCTAATCATACCAATTAATCTGAGCTGAGAGACAATATTGATCTTCTTTGCCTTGAAAAACCACATAAATTCCTAGCAAAATCTAATGCAGTAATGAATGAATTTACTATTTATAGCTTCCCTCTGCTCAATCACAAAATCAAGTTGCAACAGTGCCCACAAAGATAATCATAATACCGAAAACAAAATATCCCCCCCCCTTGGACAGATGAGGGTCCCATGTGTAATATACAAAGTCGGAAATGAAGACTTTTTAAAAAGGGACATTTGTAACGGGTTAAGAAACTAGGACGAGCATTAGAAGGAAGCTTCATAGTTCTCACTACTACACCCCCATTTGATAGAAATTGCATTGAACTACTCAAATTTCCTTCTGAAAAGTGTCCAATTTTGCGCAGAACAGAGCCAATCAAAACCACCACAACCACCGGCGGAGGAGCAGGAGAGGAAGAAACGGATGGCGGAGGTTGCCGTGTCTATTGTTGTTGAGAAGCTTTCAGAGCTGCTGCTTGAGCAAGCAGTAGAAGCAGTTTTAACAAATATACCAAGAGTGCTTGATGGGGTAAGAGATAAGGTAGATCAACTAAAGAATGAATTAGCATGGATGCAGTGTTTTCTACAGGATGCAGATGCCAAGCAAGAAGTCAACCCAATGGTTCGCAGGTGGGTCTCTGAGATTAGAGACGTAGCTTTTGAAGCTGAGGAAGTCATAGAAACTTACGTCTACAAAGCAACATGTCCTAGCAGATGGGACAGAGTTTCCAGATCCAAACATCTCTACGAGGTCGGAAGAAAAATCGACAAAATCCGGACTAAAATTCGTGAAATATCCAGCCGTCGCGAGACTTATGGTGTTGAGATGAAAAGTAGGGAGGTAGGAGATGATGCAAATAGTTCAAATGAAAGGCTGAGAGCCTTGAGGCACTGGAGGCAGCCACCGCCATACACTGAAGAAGAATATGTAATTGAGCTTGAAGATCGCATAGAAGTATTGCTTGCACAACTACTTCGAATGGAGCCAAGGCGTCATGTGGTTTCTGTGGTTGGTATGGGGGGTT
Organism: Saraca asoca; assembly: GCA_026873985.1. NCBI lineage: Eukaryota > Viridiplantae > Streptophyta > Magnoliopsida > Fabales > Fabaceae > Saraca > Saraca asoca. The sequence continues at coordinate 13,400 of JANHAO010007595.1, read as the reverse complement.
TGGGGAAAACCACAGTGGCGAAGAAATTGTATAATCATGCCAAAATAACTAACCATTTTGACTATAAAGCCTGGGTTTATGTCTCTAAAGAGTACAGGTCAAGAAAGGATATTTTGCAAGGGATTCTTCGGGACGCAGATGACCTCAATAAGGATGACAGGGATAAATTGGAGAGATTAAGCGAGGATGAGTTGGCAAAGATGCTGCATCATGTCTTGGATGAGAGAAGGTATTTGGTGGTGCTTGATGACATTTGGAGCAAGGAGGTTTGGGATGGTCTAGAATCTGCATTTCCTAAAGGGAAGACTGGAAGTAAAGTGTTAATCACAACAAGAAATAGGCATGTTGCTTTGCATGCAGATGCCGGTAGCAATCCTCATCAACTGAGAACATTAACAGAAGATGAGAGTTTGAAATTGCTATGTAACAAGGCATTCCCGGGAATGAACAGCATACCCCCTCAGTTGGAAAATCTTGCACGAGATGTAGTGCTGAAATGCAGGGGTCTTCCCTTGGCAGTGGTAGTGGTTGGAGGATTGCTGTCTAGAAAGTCAGCTGAGGAATGGACGCGAGTGGTTCAGAATATCAGTTGGCACCTGCTAAAAGAGCAAGATAAAGTAGCAGGAATTTTGGCTTTGAGCTACAATCACTTGCCTTCTCACTTGAAATCATGCTTTCTCCATTTGGGTCTTTTTCCAGAAGGCATGAGCATTCAGACAAAGAAACTGATCCGCCTATGGGTTGCAGAAGGATTCTTACCACAAGAAGGTGAAGAAACAGCAGAAGGTGTTGCTCAGAAATGCTTACATGAGTTAATTGGTAGGTGCATGATTCAGGTGGGAACAGTGAGTTCATTAGGCAGAGCTAAAACAATTCGCATCCATGATCTTCTAAGAGATCTCTCAGTCACAAAGGGAAAAGAGGAATATTTTCTTAAGATTTATTTGGGCAACAAGGCGGGCTTATCAACATCTCAGCTGACTAAATCCCGGCGGCACGCCATACATTCTTGTTTTGACCAGTATGATTTCTTAAAACTCGATGCCTGCAATTCACGATCCCTATTATTCTTTAATAGAGAGTTTAATGCGGAGAAGAAAGTCTATAACATTAATTTTCTTGTAGAGAAGAAATTGAATTTCATCTACAGAAAATTTAAACTCCTCAGGGTCTTAGAGTTGGATGGTGTTCGTGTGGTTTGTCTGCCTAATACAATAGGTGACCTAATTCAATTAAGGTACTTGGGACTGAGGAAGACTAATATAGAAGAAGAACTTCCACTTACCCTTGGAAACTTGCAGAACTTACAGACACTTGATTTAAGGTACTGCTGTTTTCTTAGGAGGATACCAAATGTAATATGGAAGATGGTGAATCTGAGACATTTGCTCCTGTATACTCCATTTGATTCTCCAGACAGTGGCCACCTCAGAATGGATACATTAATCAATTTACAAAGCCTGCCATACATAGAGGCTGGAAATTGGATCGAAGATGGAGGTTTAGCCAAAATGGGCAATCTTAGGCAACTGGGGATATATGAGTTATCAAGGACAATGGTGACTTCAGTTCTTTCTATTGCTCAAGGATTTCAGAATCTTCATTCACTGTCTCTTTCGCTTCAATCAGAACACGAGGAATTTCCGATTCTCATGCAGCTTTCACAGTGCTGTAATCTCCACAAGCTTTCTCTGAATGGGAAGATCAACAGGCTACCTGATCCACATGAATTCCCACCAAACCTTATTAAACTGACTTTACATAACTCCCAACTACAGAAGGAGTCCATTGCCAAACTAGAGAGGTTACCAAACCTAAAAATGCTTGTTTTGGGAAAGGGGGCTTACAACTGGCAGGAACTGACATTCTCTGCAGAAGGATTTCCGCATTTGAGAATTTTACGGCTAATTCTTTTGAAAGAACTGGAAAAGTGGACAGTTGAAGATAAAGCAATTCCAAGGCTCGAGCATGTAGTTATTAACCGTTGTGAGAAGCTGAGAAAGATTCCAGACAGATTGAAGACTCTTGCAACTCTTAAGGAATTGAAGATCATAGGAATGCCAGTGGAATTTGAATACAGACTTCGAAATAGAGACTGGCATGAGTTCAGAAATAGTGTATCAATCGTATCAACCACAGACATGTTGGCAATTGGTAAGCTGATTCATTCGTCAACGCTTTTTATTGAACATTTCATATACATAATAAACAAATCTACAAAAGTAAAACAGAGGCAGAAATTAAGGAAACTTACTGATACCACTTTGCCGCAGATTTTAATCGCAGGCACAATGTTAGTGGGTGAGAAAGGGATTTCAACTGACTAGAGGAAGCAATTCCTAGCCACTGCCCAGCATGCTTTTCAGTTTCCTGGTGACAAGTGAGTCATTGTACTTCTTTTCAGCGCACAGGGTCTTGTTTTTTCCCACTTGTTGGTGATGACTTCCAAATGACAAATGGTGGTTGTCATATAATGCGTAAGAATTGAATGAGTGGTAGTCGAACTTTTCCAAAATAGGAAAAAGATTGGCAGTGAGCTTGCAAACAGTTTACTCTGTCAGATTGACAAATGGTGACTTTTTTTCTGGTAGCACATAGTCAATCTCAGTTGCATGTAAATGGACAATGTTTACTCCTTCCCCCCCTCCCTCATTTTCTATTATATTGGGTTTAAATTCTTGGGATCCCTGGATGTACAGGGTTGTATAATTTGATTTATTTTTTTTTCACATCTAATATCATATCAATTATTTACATTTCTGGTACAGTTTAAAAGCAAATGAAAATGTTCAACTTATTATTATAGATAGCAGCGGACAAGCTATTTTGTAATGTTTAACTTATTCAGGAAAGTCATTTTTTTAGGGACTGCTGTTCCAAAAGGGTTTGAAACTATGAATCATCAGTTTAGAAACCAGGTTGAGCTTGTGATGTCTTCCTATAGTTTGGTTATGTAATGCAAATGTTAAACTAGTATTCTGAACTTCTTTTGTGTTAGAAATTAAGTCCTTAAGTTATTTGGACAAAAGGAGCAGTGGTTTTCAACCTACAGTGATTGTTCCTATCATTAAAATGTAATGGGAGAAAAAAATGAATAAATAAAATAAAACTTAGTCATTCCTTCTAGCTAGTTTAAGCAATTTTAGAACATTCTCATAAACAATAAATGTTATTGAAGAAGCAGGAACATTTTTTAAAAGATTTGGGGTAATTCCCTTGTAAAATCCTTGAATGCCTTCAAACCTGCAAGCACAACAGAGAATAATATCTATAATAGGCGAGACAAAAATGGCTGAACTTCAAACGAATAAGAACATCCTGATTCCCTCAACTGATTAGATTTTCCTTTTTGCGTTAGTCTTGCTTCTATTGTTGAAAACTTAAGCCAATGTATCTTTGATCTCTTTAAAATGCGAGAACAAGTAAACCAGATTGTAACATGTTAACTGATTTTACCCACATATGACAATTATCTGAACCACTAGTGACTACATCTCAAAGATGTTAGAACACATTGACCAAGTTATTCTAGAAGTCAACATCACTAAGCATCCAATTTCATCGTTCCTTCTTTATAGCAATAAAAAGATGCACACAAATTCTGACGGAATTTAACACATACCGTGCAGTTTCCTTCACAACATGCCAGCTATCCATATATCTTGGAATCCCATCACTACTAGGTCGTTGCTGCAGAGAGAGAAAGAAATTTCAATCCATCCCTGAGAAGAATGTATACAACAAAACTATGCCATATAGAATTTTCCCTCTACTTCTAATCACATTCATACCTGCAATCGAGATCGAATAACCTGAAAAAGCAAGCCAGTATGTCCATAAGAAAGCAAAATTTTCAGAGGTAAATTCACAACTATACAACAACCCTGCAATCCTTCTCCCAAACACAGAGGAAAAGGGAATTCTACCTGAAATGGATATGTGAAAATTATAGCAGCAACTTTAGAAGATGCTCCAAGAACAGCATAATCAACAGAATTCTGGGGAAAAAATACACAAAATACTACTACAGTAAGATTTAACAAAAATGTTTAGTGTGCCAAATCCAAGGCCCATAAACTTACCAACAATTTTTCAGGGTTTTGATGACGTGTTTCACTTTTCTTGCACTTCAACTTGACAATAAATTTACGAAGTTCCTCATATGCTGTGAACTGGATAGCACCGTGAGAAACCTGCTGAAGCACACATACTTACCTTTTAGCTGCGATTCCATAATTCACAAAAGTACACTAAACCCTAAAAGGGCTTCAATAGGTTTGATTTTGTTAACATGGCTATCTCAAGATTACAATTGCCCATTCCCCCTCAAGAGAAAGCAGTAGCCATCAATTCTGGGAATCTTAACAACATCCCAGCAGAAGAAAGGACTAATTATAGAGAAAGAATAAACCAGGGGGCAGGGAGGAGTAAAGTGAATGAAGTAGATTATATACTAGAAGAGCAGCCGGATTTAATATCTGATTAAGAGTGCCAAGATCTTCAGCAAAAATAACAAAAGATAGCGCCATACCAGAAAAAGCCCAGGAACAATCCCTCTGTAAAGTGCAGTCCATCCTTCTTCCCTCATTATGGTTCTAAATGCATCTGACATTGATTTTACAGAAAAGAAAATTCCAAGGTTGTAAAAGAAAATGATATGATGATGCATTGTAGATAAAATATTCTCCGACAATTCTGTTGCAGATACGTGAAAGAAACAGACAGATGCACCAAAACCTATGGTTTTTTTCTAAAAAAAAAAAAAAGAAAAACGGAAAAGAGGAGTCAACCTCTGTATTGGACTGTTATATCACAATTAACCAATTACTTTGGAAAGGAAGTAAATTCATATGCATACAAAAGTGGACAAGTTTGAAATCTAATAATTAAGGAAATATCATAAGAACCAACATCATACAAAACAATGCCATGGAACGGCTGATTTGAGCTGGCATACTAGATATGAAAGAGTGAAATTTCATGTATGCAATAAAGTGATGATCTAGATACTGAAGACTTTTTGACAGCCATGTCCATGTCCACTTGTAAAGGCAAAATGCCTAGTCAAATAGAATGAATCAGATTGAATTAATCCGATATAACTATAATGATCTATCTTCCAATTTCTTGATATTAATGTCAAATCCCATCTTGAGTTAGTTAAGATGAAGAAAGTGTTTTGGTGTAAGAATAACAATTTGGCTACCAGGAAAAAGAAAATGCAGTGTAAAAAATACATATTTAGAAGAATGTTGAAGTAAGATGGAGAACAGACCATAAAGCCCAGAGTAAGGTTGTGTTTGATGCAGAGGAGTCTGAAGCTGCAATCTTGTCTTAACAAGCCAAACAGGATTTGTGCACAAGCAAACCTGATAAATGAACATATAGATCAACAGCAGACAAACATAGCAACTGAGGTCACTGGTATTCAAAGAACTGAAGGTTCAATCTTTACCCAATTCAGGATTGTGCCAAAACAAGCTTTGGCACATCAAGTGCACATATTGGAAGCATCAAAGGAGTAAAATTAAGTGTATAAGTTCCATTCTAACTGTTAGGATTTGACTCAAATTCTAATTATAATCAATTATTGATTATTTCCTATTACAAGTTTTCTTCTTAATCAAGTTAGGTTTCTTGTTGGACAAGGATTGCAATTACTTGTCAAGCAAGTCTTTAAGGCCTATAAATACTTTGTACTTGGGCATGAACAATTGGTTGAAGAGACTGAAGAAATCAAGATATAAGATGCGAGAGAGTTTGTTTTTGTAATCCCTGTGGGGGTTACTTGAGTACCCATAATTGCTCTTACTCCTTTAATGAAATTATTTGTATTGAGAGTGAAGTTTGTATACAAAGTTACTAAGAAAATGTACTGCAAGTTACAAGAAGACTGAGAAGTATTTTAGATGTATTTGGGATGTGGGTTTGAGAGTGATCAAACACTTTGTATTCTCTCTTGTTTCCATAGTGGATTTTGTTTATTATCTTCATCCATGGAGTAGGCTATAAGCCAAACCATGTTAAATGTTTGTCTCGTTGTATCTTTCTTTTTTAATCTTGAATCATGTCAACATCCGCATCGAATTTTCTCAACACTAACAGTCTCAGAAAATAACTTTACATAATTTATCTCAGGTATTTATATCACCTCTCAGGCTCTCATCACCCATAGGACCCAATAAGGAAAAAGAAAAAACAGAGTGCAACATAATAAAAACCTCAGAATACACAGGATCCAAATTCCAAAGTAAATAATAAGGGAATGGCAGCAGGACTGAACAACATAAAGACACATCATACCAATATCTCCATTTACAACATTAAAATATCACAAACTCACCAAAGCTCCTGCTTCAGCGGCTGAAGCAAGATGAAGAACTGGGCCCAGCTTCTCCTCCCTGCTCCTGGAATACCTTTGTTTTGCTTTATCATAGCTACAATTTAAAAGGATAAATTGGTGTTTTAAGAAAGCAATAGGATGGATTACTCAACAAATTATAAATAAGTAATAATTGGATAGAAAGAAAAAAGGCCCCTATGAAATAAGTTAATTGAAAAAGGAGAACCCTGACATGTGAAAGAAGCAAGCAAAGAGATCTTACAAAAATTTCTTCAATTCTAATCCAAACTACCAGGTTCTCTTAATAGGTTGTTCCAGTCCTTTTAATATTAACTACTGAGTATTATGCATGTTTTGTGCATGGAAGAAAAGGAATTTTCCGTGGTCTATGTTAAACTAGGAACTACCCCTTAGGCCCCAACTATAACAGAAAAAGAGTTAAGGTTAGATATAAAAGAGGGAGGGAGAAATTTCAAGCTCTCTAAAACTTCGACATGAGTAAACTTAGATTGTGACGGCACATAATACATGCATTTAACATCAGAAAGTAGATATTGCTAAGTTTGCTATCCTATATAAAATCATCCTTTTTCCAAAAGCACTCAGCTATTCAAATGGCATATTGATTTTTTTTTTTTTAATATAACACAATTTAATCCTCACTAATGGAAGATGGTACTCACAAAAAGAAGTATAATCCCCATGAAATAGTTGACCCAAGAACAGCAGGAAGAAAACCTGCATACAACCCTCTCAAGCCCTACAACAGAAAGCAAGGTATTCATATAGCACATAAACAGAAAGGTTCTAAACCAAAAGCTTGAGTCCAATTGTAGAAGATGTAACATTAGTTTCCAAAGTTATAGGTGGGACTGAGTAGAGAAATGTTGAGCTATACATCTCGGACTAATTACCACTCATAGCTGCGGACAGCTTGACTGAGAAGAGCACAAATATAATAAGACCATGCTTAAGTTGAGAAATGAAGTCTACTACTGACTTTAAGCAACTTTTCATTAACTAAAAGCATAAATTACTGATAAAAAAACTGAACATGACAAACAGCCTCAGTAAAATTTCTCACCAGAACTCAATTTGCATTATTCTCAATGTCAGTTGAGCTACTCTAAAATCACTTTCTGAAAGGAGTTCTATTTCATTTCTTTTTATTCTCCACAAATACCGGGAAACTTATAACTGGCATTATGCCATAAATCTACCACTTGTAGCGGTAGACATCTTATGGAAAAACTTTAATCAACCAAGTTAACGACAGAACAGGAAAAATGATAGAATTGCTTGATTTACAAACCTCAGAGCGAGCAATGGTGAAAATTGCGTGAACAGTATTCTTATAACTTGGAAGATGAGAGACTCGGCCATCGTTAACTAGCAAATCAAATTTGAATTTCACAAAATCAATACAGAATTGAGAATATGTAACAAAAAAAAAAAGTCCATCTACGTGAGTGCGAGTGCAATTAAGAGAAAAAAAAAAAAACCTTGGAACCTCGTGCGGACAACGTCAAGAGGATGCATAACAGCAACGGTGGCGAAGCCAGCGACGGCGCCGGCAGTGGCGTTTTCCCATTGCCATTGCTCCGGCTTGGACGACGACATATGAGAAGTTTGACTATAGCTTGGGGTAGCTCCGTGAAGCTTCCTCAGAGCCTGAAAAGGAGGTAGCTTTAGAGTTCAGAAAGGAAGCGCTCGCAAACGACTTTATTCGCTTGCATAGATGACTGCCCAATTGGTCCTCAACAAAAATAAAGGAGTTCTTCTAAGCTTAAGGCATAGATTATTACACGCAGATGCCAAAGTGAAGATTGCGTTTATTTATCGAGAGAATTAATAATTTTATCCATGATATTATAAAGTGTTGGTAAAATTGTTCATAAATTTAAAAATTATTATAATAATTTTTATATAATATTTTATTTATATAATTTCATCTTTCCGTTATATTATTTATGAATAAAATTATATGTACAAATAGATGAAATTGTATACATAAAATATTATGTAGGAGTTATTATGAATATATTTATAATTTAGGAATCATTTTGTCATTGTCTTATAATTTTAGAGATGAAATTGATATTGCATTTCTTCATTTTTAATCTAAAAAATGAAGGAGGAAAATTCTATTTAATTTTTATCTCAATTTTTGAAAAACAAACATACAGTAAGTTTCAGTGCACGAATAAAAATATTATATAATTTTAGATTGATTATTTTATAATAAATTTAGTATACTAACATTGTCATTTAACTCATTTTATTTTAAAATTACAAAAATATTTTAAGATAGTATTATTACAAATATTACTTAAAATAGATATATTGTAATTTTAAATTAAATAAAATTTGGTGTGTTTGATATATGTTATTATAAAACATAACAAATGATTTTAAAATATATGCTTGACGATTAAAAAAAATAAAAGTACCTATTTAACCAAAATCATAAAACTGACTTTTTTTTTTATCAAAATAACCTTAGACAAACATATAAAATCTAAAAATAAAATAAAAAAATTATAGAATTGATTTAAAAAAAAATCAGAATAGACATATAATATATGATGGATAGTATAAAAAATGTCAAAAAATATACAAAAAATACAAACATAAAAGAATTAATAATATGTAGCAATATTAGAGTAGATAATTAAATACAACTAAGATACACATAATAAATAATATAATATCATAAAATTAATATATTTAGTTCATTAACGAAACAATGCAGGCAACCAAATAACATGAGTGCAAATAATTAAATAACATAATAATTTAATACTATTGAAGTTTTTCACCCTAGCATATTGCATTACAACAATGATAGAGGTCCTTGATTTTCCTTGGAGAAAAAAGAGATGATATCATCTCTGACTTGACTCCAAAGTATCAACTTAATACTATTCTTTATGAAATTAACAATTTTAAAAACGATGCATTAAATATGTTTTATCCAAATTATTCATGATTTTAAAAACTAATCATAATTAAAAAATAATCACAATTTTAAACAAATTATTTAAGTAGTCAGTTTATTCTAGATCTTCTAATTCTACTCCAAGTCTCTGGTTATAATCATGTTTCCCTCTTTTAAAATTCTTACTCAAATATATAACATCTCCAATGACATTTGTAATATCAAGGATAATAGTATGGCCCAAAATGACCTTTAGTCATAAAAGGATTGACATAGGTTGATTGACCAGTGCTAGTTAGAAAAATAGTCGCGAGGTAGGAACAAAGGCTCTGGCCTAAACAAATTGGCTAGCAATATCTGGTCGATCAACTTAGAGCACATAGTTGGTCGCATGAAAACCTAAGCAAGTCAACCTCCTAATTTGCACATTACAAAAGGCGTGACCCAGGCATGCACAAGAAATGTGATCATAGCAACCACCCAGCGAAAATCTCACTTACGCCACCAATATGCTAGAGACATGTGATTGTACATCATTCGTCTAGGAATATGACAATTGGCACACTCGTCACCTATATAAACGAACATGTACCTCCTTTTTAAATCATCTTTATTATACTTATTGAAACTTTATGTGAGAACTGATTTGAGTATTGAAGTGTTCTTGGTGGACCATTCCCTTGTGTATGACAAACTTCGTTGTGTGTGTAGGTCATCTTGTAGCTAGTTCCCATTTTGTCGGTCAATCTTTCTCATAAATAGAGTTTTATTTGGCATCGTCTATGGCTTTTCTAGCCACCAATATCTCATAGATCTCGCTCTCGTTCAGCTCACGTTCTATTGTCTTTGGAAGAGCACAACCACAATCAAATGACGAAAGAAGCTCGAAGAATAACTGTTGAACTTGAACATGATACTTTGGCCAAGTAAGTTTGTCAATTGCAAGCGGAGTTGGAAGTTCTCCATTGTGCACAAGTCTAACCAATTCTTCCTCTACCACCTCCCTAACCATCGAGTTTTGTTCTCATGGAGATCAACCTTGTTCCTGGTCAAATTTGGGTAACCTTTTCCCCTCACCTTCAGCTTGCTCTACCACACAATCCACCATAAGGATGATAGGCCTACCAAAAATGGTTCAACATAAAGGTGTGCTTGTAACCATATTTCATGAGTGATGCTCACCACTTGGGTCCCAGTGTACCCTTCCCTATAATTTTTCCCTTGTAACAAGACTTGGGAACTTTGATAGCTTCTGCATTTGATAAGTATTCATTATAGAAATTATCAACTTTTTTAGCTATATAGCCTTTAACAATACATCCTTCAGGTTGATCTTGATTCCTCATATACCCTTTTAGGATTTTCATATATTGCTCAAACGAGTACTTCCACCTTAAATAAATTGGTCCATGGGGTTTTACGAATGTTTTCAAATTTTGGCAGGTAGACTTGCATTTTGAATTGCATTTTCTCAAGTTGAATTGAATCCTTCTTATCTAATTCTCATGATTCTAATTGTGATTTTACTCAAATTTCAAGCTTGATCTTACTCACGGTTCTAATTACACCTTCAAAAATTTTCATCCTTCTAGAGGAATTCATTTCTCCTTCCTAGATATCTCTTAACCTTTTAGTCTAGTTTTTTGTGCATTCTAGTTAGTTCAATAAAGCAAGCAAGAATCCTAAATGAGTAATTCATAAACCTATATCAATAAATTCAATAATTATTTATAATCGATAGTATGATAATGTAACAAGGAATGTAATCCCTGTGATTGAGATTAAGATTGAATGTGAATGTGTGACATAGTTATTGTGGGTAGTGATATTGTTTAAGTTTGGTAATTTCCCCATGAGACATAGGATGGCATATGTTGTAATGAATGATGTGGATGAAATGTGATAATATGATAAAGGATATATGATTAAGATTGTGATTGAAATGTACGTATATGATATAACTATTATGAGAATGATGCTATTGAATGCTTGGAAGTTCTTATGAAACTTGATATGTGATTGATAAGATAAGATGGGAAAAAATGAACTACATCCTAAATCTGTATGTTCTAATATGATGAGTAAGATAAGTCTATCTTGGAGGGATAAGGCTGGGATTGTGTGAGATAAGGTTAGACTGGAGTAACAAGGAGATTTATGATTATCATTATGTATTTTACTTTTACCTACATTATTATTTTGTGGAATATTGAAATGTAATATAATGAAATTGAATAACGTAATGATTAAGGACGGCAGCTTAGGGCTATGAGAACCCTGATTCGGTATAATGTGCTATGGATAATGTGATGTAATAGTATTTAGAGGCGAGTCTTTAAAACTTAATGACCTGCTTATGAAACTTGGTTTGAGAAATGAGTACCTAGTTATGATAGTGATGCATATAAGTGTTGTTATTGGATAAGTTCATAAGATTAGTACAGATTATCTCACTAAGCCCTAGACTCATTTTTCTGTGGATTATTTTTCAGATTCTCAAGACATTGTAGTTAATCCTTCTTCAAAGAAGTAAACATGAACAATGATCCAATGGAAATCATATCTGACATTTTTTCTACCACTATTTCAAGTCCACTAGGAGTCTATGAAATTTGAATATACTATATTGTCATTTTGAATTTAGCGGGTTGTGAAGTACTACATGAGGTGGAGATCACACCTATAGAACCATCAAATGTCTTTTTTATGATGGCTTTAGAATGGTTTGACCCCTAGAGGTCCACTATCAAACTATGTATTTTGCTTACTTCTTTTTTTTTTTTGAAAATTGGTAAATAGAAGGCCCACAGGTGCTTTTGGATTTATGATAAAATCTAGATTAATCTAACTTTTCTATTGTCTTTCTTTAGAAAGGACATAGGGTGGCATGAAAGTGGCTACTGGGTTAAGTAGATGTTGGATAGTTTTTTTTTTTTTAAACTAGTAGCGAACTTGTGGAACAATGTATTAAATTAGCATGTGCAAATTATTAAATATGTATTGAGATTAACTTTTGGGGTGAACTCCAATAGGTGATGGCTTAAGGGCTTATAGACAACCCATTTGAGGAAGAGAGTTACTTAGTCACAAGTGAAATTTTGTGTAAAAAGGGTAGCATAAATTAAGACCTTGGATTAGATTTAAGCTAAGGATTGACCATGTTTTTGGAAGGCATTAAACTTTAAAGAGAAGGATCATGGTAAGTGGATCACTCACTCTTACTTGTTATATAAAATTTTAAGTTCAAAGGTATTTTAGAGTAAACTTTGCTATGCTACAACTTAATAAATTGAATTATAATAATTTTGTTTACTTCATGTAATTCATGCATTTCTTATAAACTAGAACTTGGAGTTGTTGAAATTGTGAGGCAAAAGGACAAGATCAAAGGCCTTTTTTGACCCTTGTGAGGTGAGTGGATAATCCTATTCTTTTATGAATCCTTTTTTGCAAAATAAATCAATTTGGTTATCTGGAACATTATCATTTCTAAGTAAGTTGATTTTTGATGTTAGCTTGACTCAAAATTTTTATTATATGTTATGTAGATATGAAAATGATTTACCGTAGTGTATTTATGCATTTTATAATAATAACTATGTATAGAATCAATGATTGCATTATACCATGATATGGAATTCTGATATTACTTGTTATACACCAAAAATATCCTCGCGCGGACGAGTCCCCGAGAGCCCGAGGATCAGTCCTCGCATCTCAGCAAAGAGCCTTCAGAAGCTTCAGGCAAACAGCAACGAGCGCATCGGGTGCCAGGCCCTGTCCAGACTGCCTCACTCGATCGTGGTATGAAAGACCATGCCTCAGCGACTGTGCGACTCTGCGATAACAGGCTCGGACGACAGATCAGTGACCGCTCCCTTCACGCTCGCCCTCTCGTTGCAGCAAGCCTAAAACGACTTCCCCGAGAAGCTCTCGCTTGAGATAGCAAAGTATTTTGCCTGACACAATGGCAGCTACGAAGCCTACTTGTCGGCCTAAAGAGGCCTACTTCACAGTCCATTTTCGGAATACAGACTTCTTAGTGTCTTCTCCCATTTAATTGATGTAATACAACTGTAGTTAGCATTTAATGTATGTCTGCTCTCCTCCTTCTATAAA
>JANHAO010007594.1:0-20012 GCA_026873985.1 Saraca asoca | reverse complement strand
TATTTTGAGGCTACTTCACATGGTATATGGCTTAAGAGTTTCATTTCTGGGCTTAGAGTTATGGATTCTATTTCTAGGCCTTTGAGGATTTACTGCGACAACTTAGCTGGTGTTTTTATGGCTAAGAACAACAAAAGTGGAAGTCGAAGCAAACACATCGACATTAAGCACTTAGCCATTAGAGAACGTGTTAATGAAAATGAAGTGGTCATTGAACACATTAACACTGAGTTGATGATCGCTGATTTCTTGACTAAGGGCATGCCACCACAAAAATTCAAGGATCATGTGGAAAGAATGGGACTTGGTTCCACTTTGTAATTGTATATACATTCAGTTTATCAATGAACTCTTATACATTATGATATTTCCTCATATTCATGTGCACTTTAATTTATTTGAGAAAATATATATTATTTTGGACAAAGAATAAACATAAGGTTTTATTCATTAAGTTTTGTTACCACATTAAGTATTTAAGAAACTAAGTAGATCGTGATACATAGTTGATATTACTCGTTCTTAGAGGACTTATCACTATGATTCGTGTATTTAATTTCTTAACAAGTTGTCTAATGAATGTTTGCACCAAGTGGGAGAATATGACGTTTTGCAATCTGAAATGGTGCAACCGTTCAGATTTTGAAAGTTGCAATCGTTTTTGCAACAACTGATAACTGTTGACCGTTTTTTTGATGGAAGAAAATGGAGTATATATATTTACATTCTGGGGTCCTCTCACTGCCTTCTGACATTATTCATACACCATCTAAAGCCAGAGAGAGTGTGAGAAATCTACTGGAATATCAAAGCAAAAACCAACCCGAACAAGAAAGCAATGGCTGGTGGTACGCTTCCGTTTTCAGTCTAATTCTTATGCTTCTTGTATGATTAGAAGCATATATAGGATATTTTGTTCATCAATAAATTGATAACTCAAATTTAAATTTAACCAAACCACTAAAAATGTACTCTAGTAGTGAGAGATTTAGATAAAAGCATTAAAAATCGTATATTCAGACCACTTTATCATCAATGTATATAAAAAAAATAAAGAAATAATTGCAAAATATCTCATTTAATTTTGAGATGATTAGATTTTACATCCATCAACTTTGAAAACTTGAAAATTAAAATTTTAAAATATACAAAATTAAAAATTAATATTTATTATTTACTTAATTAATTGTTTTATTAATCACATATTCTTTTTTATAAATTTTTTAAACAATAATCATAATATTATTATATGTGAGTTTATCACATCATTTTTTTCACATATATTTTCTATATCATATAATTAATAGAATTTAAATTAGATATATAGAATTTAATTAAATGCTTGAAAATAAATTAAAATTTATAAGTGAAAAAATAATTAATAAACTAATATATAATAGTATTATGATCCTTATTTAAAAAGTTTATAGAAAAATCACATAAGTTAATGAAATGATTAATTAAATAAACATTGAATGTTAGATTCAAATTTTGTATAATATAAGTTTTTGATTTTCAAATTTTTGAAGTCGATTGAGGTAAATCTAACCATTCAAAAATTAAAAGGTGTATTTTATGTTTGAAAAAAATTAGCCTGCATACACACAAAAATATATCTAATGTGCTTGCTAAAAAGAACCTATTTAGTATCACCATATCATCATTTTTGAGATAGCAAAGCGACACCAAACAAGGTATAATATTAGTCAATGTCACAGCTGTGTTTTTTTTAATATATATATATATATATATATATATATATAAGCACAATTTGGGTTGGGTAAAAGTCTCTCAAACTAATGATGCTCTATTAATACTATATATATACATATAGTGATTACAAAATTATTATATTCATAAAGACTATGGACTATGGTTATAACAAATCTTTTAAAATCTTGATTATAAAAATTTGTAATTAATAATTTATCGCTTGATTTATGTCCCAGTCTTTTGCTTTCTACATGCAAATTGTTAAGTTATAATTGAGTAATCAAATACAAATATTTATCCTGTTTTAAAAGAGAAAAAATTGGAATTATAAAGAAGGATGCATATTACATTTGTATTTTGTCCATAAATAAATTTATATATGTGTAGTCAAGTTATGGGTTACATTCTCTTATTGTCATACAAATCCATAAAATACAATAATGAGATAGGAATTAACATAGATTAAAATAATCTCTAATCTTTAAATGATCATCTTGTTGATGGTGGAATTCGGTTCTACTGGAGTCCAACCAACTAAAGATTCTTTTGGAACTCAAACCATTTTCCAGGCGAACGGGTTGAAGGTGGAGAGAATGAAGGAGGAGAAATGGAGGCTTTTAATGTGGTTCGATGAAAACTAGGCGGCACCAGTCCCTACGTCCACGGTGAAGTTTTATTAATTTGAAGAAAGTTTTTATAGAGTTTCAGTATTGGCTTCGGGGGCCTCCCTCCTTTACAAGGAGCTCATTTATTGTATTTATAGAGGAGAGGAGGATACAAATGTAATTTTATATGCTATAATGTGTTACATCAGATAATAAATGTACAAGACTCTCTAAATACTGCAAAGTGGATTCTACCGACTGTTTTCTATAGGTGGGGCCCAGTGAGTTGCTTCTTGCAGACGGGCATAAAAAATTATCTAAGGGTGCATGCTTCCGATCTTGGGCATGGCAAGCTGCTAGCTGGGTAAAGTGCTGTGTGCAGCGAGCTTTGTTTGAGGTCGCTGTTGTTTTGGGCCAGGGGAGGTCGTGCGTGCTTGGCTATGCGAGCTCACTCTGGGTGAATCGTTGGCTACATGAGTCTAGGGTGTTCGGGCCTTGTTTCATCTTGAGGCTCATGCTTCACGTCCAGGCGATTTGACCTATTGGCACAGCAACCTGAGCTCTTCACCTTGTGGCCTAGCTGTCCGAGCTCGTATCACAATAACTTGACTATCTTAAGTCAGCGACCTCAGGATGTAGTAACTTGGGCCTTTGTTTATTGGACTTGCTCACTGGGCTTTGTCATCCCATTCCGCAGTACCAAAATTCACCTATAACACGTCCTAAGTTAATCGATCGAAATTAACTGAGAAATCAACTTCAACGCGCAATTTAGTCCATGTTGATCAACTAACCACATTTGGTCGATCGACCTGGCTGCAGAATTTGATCAAATGAGAGTTTGATGAAACAACTATTTAAACAACACATAACAAAAGATGTAACTCAAGTTTGCATGAATAACGTGACACCAGCAATCACCTAGCAAGGATCTTGTCGCTATTATCAATATGTTGCAGACACATGATAGTATCTTATTCCGCCCAAAGCACACTAATTGGTACATTTGACATCTATATATACGAGCAGATATTCTTCTTTCAGATCATCTTGATTGCACTATTAAAACTCTACTAAAACACTAATTTGATTGTCAAAGCGTATTCGATGGACTACTTCTGTCGTGTGCGACTAACCCTGTTGTATTTGTAGATCGCTTTTCAACTTTATTTCGCTTCATCAATGAATCTCACTTCTTGGAAAGTTTCATGAATTAAAGGGGTATTTATAATGTAATTAAGGTATGGCCCAAATTATTCATTGTCATTAAGCATTTTAATTTTGAATATAAATTTGATTTATTGTCACTAAACAAGTATTACACTATTTTTCATTTATGTATTCACAAGTTATTATAAAATTGTTAAAACTTTCTTATTGATGATAAAAAAAACTTATTTATTCTTATTTTTTAATAACATGTCATATAAATAGTGTAAAATGCTTTATTGAAATTTAATTTATTTAATTTTTATAGGATTATATATGCATTTAATCTATTGCAAAGTATTGAGAATTTACTTTTCATGAATTGTTGCTTGATGCGAATTAATTATGGCTGTATTTAATAAGAACAAAAAAAGATAATTATGGTGGAGAAAAAATCAATTTTGTATTAAAACAAGCATTAAACGGGTTGAATTTCTGTTATTCCATCTGTTTACTTCAGACAAACCAAACTCCTTCATTATTTTTAATTCAAATTTAAACAACTTTGTATAAAATAATTTTTTAAAAAATTAAAGTATAAACATTTACTCCGTTGTTAAGCCAGGGATAATAGCTCCCTACAAAGTTGACTTAAGCTTAATTTTAGCTTGGCAAGATCAAATTGTCCAAACGGAATTACAAAATCTACCAATTTGTCAAACATTTCAATATTACTTATTAGGGAAAATATATTTTATATTCTTTTTTTATTTTTTGAGTGACCAATTATTTTTTTAATTTTAATATCCTAGAAATTATACCCTTAAAAAAATGTTACAAATTATTCCTTTAAAATTTGGGAAATAATGAAAATGTTAATTTTTTATTAATATTAACTCTAAACTAATTAATGTGTTATATATACTTTATTAAGAGATTTGTTTCTTTATATGTAAGGCTAAAAATTTAAATTAAATATTTCATTTTATTACTAAAACATAAATTTTCTAATATAAATTTGAATTATGTTGTCAATATAGGATTTAAATTATATCTTGTAAACTTATTTATTAGACGAATTAATTTAATAAGACAATATTATTATTCAAATTGAATTTAAGAATTTATTAATGTTATTATTGTTTTTTATTAAGACACAAACACCCTTAAATTTGAATTGCTACTTAGAAATGATGATGGAATAAAATGAACTCATAAAATCATAATAAGACAAATTAGGAAAAAAGTTAAATCCACGTGTCTATATATCCACGAATTTTCCAGCGCTAGGAGAGAGCGAAATTCATCACTCAAACAAAACAACATGAAGGACAGGCAGGTGTTCTCTGTTTGCATTTTTGTTTGCCCTAAAACTTTTTCATCTTTCTTTAATTTTTAGACTTTCTTAGCACAACGGTATTTAAAATTCCCTTATTGACTATAATAATCAAAAGTATAATTTAAGTCCATTATTGGCTCCAATAGGATATTGAAATTTGAAGCACGTGACTCATTGATTATCACATTTTTTATAAGAAAAAAAAAAGACATGACGCCAAAAATAACGTAACAAACTATATGATAAATCAATATTTTAATATATTGTTAATTTAATTAAACAGTAACATCTTAAATATTTAAATAATAAATTAATTATTAAATAGATAATTTAATTTAAGTTCTTAATAATTTGATATATAAATTTTTAATTTTTAAGAGTTCAATATTAAATTTATCACAAATTTCATTTAAATTTAAGGAAAGTTTCATTTTTATATCTAATTATTTGAATTATTTAAAATCATATCATTTAACTTTTTATCGATTCAATTTTTCACGTTAGATATTTAAAATTATATTTACTCACTTCCCTGTCTTGATCGATTGGTCAACATAAATAATTTATAATTAATTTAGTTTAATTAATTAATTATTAAATAATTTGAACATATTTATAAATTAAAAAATAAATTTTTATTTATCTTAAAATTATAATAAAATAGTTATACTTATTTTAATTATAAATTTAAAATAAATAATATTTTCATGATATGACCAAGATAAACCCATTGCAATTATTTTATTTTAATTATTGGTAATTGAATAATATAAACGCATTATGAAATATCAACAGCATTTAATTATAATGAATCTATATTTATTATATAATAATAATTAAATGATGATATTTATTTTAATTACACATAAAAAATAATATTTTGACATTTACTTTAAATTTAGAGATATCAAGTTAGTTGAATTATGATATTTATTAATAACAAATAGAGAATTAAAATTTATTACTAATATCAATACTAACTTTTTTTTGTAATTAATTTTAAAAATTATAATTTGTGTAAATTTATTAATTTAATTGGATGAAGAATTAGGATGATTATTAATTTAATTAGATTAAAGAATTATGTTGATAGTTAATTTGATTATATTAAATAAAATATATATTATGGGAAGTTTTTGGAATTATTGATGTTAATTGGGTGATGTTATAAATTTGTAAATAAATGTTAAAAAGTTATGTGACTAATATTTTAACCTATGTGACACAATCTTTTAAAACTTTCAAATAAGGTACTTGTGTCTTCAAAAACTTTTGGGATGTGAAAGTCTTGCCCTATAAAATAATATAATTTGTGAATTTTTATTAGTTTGAATTAATTATCAATTTTAGTCTACCCTTAATATTGTAATTTTTATTACTATTAAATTAATGGTAATGAAAATGAAGTAATATTGCAATTTTTATTAATAAATTTCTCAAAATTATTAGTATTCAATGCTTTTTATAAAGAGGCTGTTATTTTCACATAACTAGTTTCCAACTTTTGTTTACCTCTTTAGATATTATACTAATTTATGCATGCACTGTTGACTATGATCTATATATTATAATTTGTTGATAATTTTTCTTTACCATAATCCCAAAGTTAATCTATATATTCTCTGATGTATTTACAAAGTTATTGATAGGCCTAAAAATAGTACAATGGTGCAAAAACTTATAGGTAAAGCATTAATATGAAAAACAAATCCAGGAAAATGTACTTACGTTTTTTGCTTGAGAGAGGATTAAAAATATATTTGTATTTAAGAAAAAAAGAAGTACTTGAGTAGATTTTGAAATATAAAAACTGTACCTTTCTTTAGATTCTCGAAATACATGTAGGGACAAACAAAAAATAAAAATAAACTTTTTGTAATGTTAAATATAGTTAGTTAAATCTAAACAAATAAAATTAATTTAAATTAAATTTTCGTGAAAATTAATTTAAGATCCTGTAAATTTGAATATATCTTCTTCTTTTTTTCCCAAAATAAGAACTTTTTTATAGGATAATTCGATACAAAGTAAAACCATATGCAAGATAATCAATACAAATATACAATTAAGACTGTAATAACCAAGATTGAAAGTCAAAAGAATTAGAGGAGCGAACATAAATCAGATAATCAATCAAGGCGATGATTAAAAAGACATTTTGGAAAGAGAATCCCGTGTTTGGAGGGAGTTTTCGCATTCTAATGTTGCGTTGTTTCGTACTTCATTTTCTTCTATGTGTATGTTCACCAAAATCAAAAAGCATAAAGAATCCCACACTCACGCTGAGACTGGCTCACAGATTCAGGAATTCACATGACGCGCCTAATAAAAACCCTAAGAATTTCCAAAGAAACAAACCGCGGTGAGAAAGAAGAGAGAGAAAGAGGAGGGGTCAACAGAGTTTAAGGAAAGACACTCATTTCATTTTCATTTAAGCCTGTGTCACTGTGTCATCCGTCAGATCTGTTGCACCCACAAGAAACTGAAAGCTATTTGCTCCTCCGTCACTGTCCATTCATCATTTTCTTAAAAAAGTCTCTATTTTTACATTAGAAATTAGAAATGTATATTTGATCCACAATCATCAAATGGGAATGCATTATAAATAAATGTAAATGGGTTTTCCGGGTTTTCGATTCTGAAGGTTTTCAATAAGCTTTGAGCTTCAATAAGGTGCTGTATCCAAGTAAGCAAAAATGTCAGAAATTCGAGTTTCTGATCCAAGCAAGCTCCACTTGAGGAAGGAACTCACTCAAATTCGTAAAGCCTCTCGTGCATTGAGGGATCCTGGTACGACATCTTCATGGAAGTCGCCACTCAGTTCCTCGAGATCTGTTGCGGCTGCTTCTGCTTCTGCATGGAAGAACAACGTGAAAAGCGACAGCAAAAGCTTCAACGGCAATTCGCAACTTGATTCTCAGTTCACTTTACCAAAAAGTAAAAATAGCAGCAATGGGAAAGAGAAAAGGGTGTTTTTGTACAATTGGAAGAATTACAAATCCTCAAGCGAGAAGAGTGGAATGACCAAACACAATGAAGATGATGGTGATGAAGAAGAAGATGATGAAGAAACTGCTGTCAATGACGGATCTTCGTCTCTATTGGGAAGCTACGAGGACAGCCTAAGTGATGCTCGCAATGGCTGCGATTCAAGGAGTGATACTTACTTGGGAGGTGGGTCCCGTTCTTCCCTTTTCAGGTGCAGAGATACAAATCTCGTTACTTTGGGCACACCATCTGCCAGAAGAACAATGGGGATTAAGAAAAAGGGTAAGAGAACCAACACCCATTTAGATGTTTTAGCTAAGTATCAACAAAGAGAAACCAAACAGGGTAGAAAGTTAGTAAATTCGAAAACTTTGATTGAAGGGCATCCTTCAATTGCCTACAGCAGAGATGACTCTGTTGAGCGGTCTGATGATACTGAAGATTATTGTAATTCAGAGGATTTAAGGAGAATTCCAGGGGCATCCCCTTTGCTTCTGAAACTCAAGCAGAAGAGTTGGTCTCGCTCTTCAAAGTTATTGAGAAATAGCCGAAAAGAGGAATCTTCTTATTCTTATAGTACACCTGCATTGTCAACCAGTTCTTATAATAGGTATGGTCGTCATAATCCAAGTACGGTTGGATCCTGGGATGGCACGACAACCTCAATGAACGATGGAGATGATGAAATAGATGATCATTTGGATTTTCCTGGCCGGCAGGGGTGTGGGATTCCTTGCTATTGGTCAAAGAGGACGCCAAAACATAGAGGGATGTGCGGTAGTTGTTATTCTCCATCACTTTCGGACACTTTAAGGAGGAAAGGGAGTAGCATACTCTGTGGAAGTCAGACTGTCTATCCCAGGCACCAAAGATCCTTATCATGCTCGAACAAGCAAAGAATTTCTTCGAGGAGTGCTCAAGGTGTTCTCCCACTGCTCACCAACCGTGATGTTAGAGGAGGGTCGTCTATAGGAACTGGAAGGAGTGACGATGAACTTTCTACTTACTTTGGGGAGCTTGATCTTGAAGGCGTGAGCCGGTTGGATGGAAGAAGGTGGTCATCAAGCTGTAAGAGTCAAGAAGGAATGGAGATTGTAGCCCTCAACAGGGAGGGGGATGAGGAAAGCACACTGGAGTATTCTAAGAGCTTCAGTCAGAAGTATAAGCCTATGTTTTTCAGTGAATTGATTGGGCAGAATAGTGTTGTACAGTCACTTATAAATGCTGTTTCAAGGGGTCGATTTGCTCCTGTTTATCTTTTCCAAGGTCCCCGTGGGACTGGTAAGACATCAACAGCCAGGATTTTTTCTGCAGCTTTGAATTGTCTGGCTCCTGATGAAAGTAAGCCTTGTGGCTACTGTAGGGAATGCACCGATTTCATTTCTGGGAAAAGCAGGGATCTACTGGAAGTTGAGGGAAACAATAAGAAAGGGATTGATAGAGTTAGACATCTATTGAAAAGATTGTCAGTAGGGTCTTTGTTGGACAACTCACGGTACATGGTTTTTGTTATTGATGAGTGTCACTTGTTACCGTCAAAGACATGGCTGGCATTTCTTAAGTTTCTGGAAGATCCACCACAGCAAGTTGTGTTCATATTTACAACGACAGATCATGATAACATACCGCAAACAATCCAATCCCGATGCCAGAAGTACCTTTTTAACAAAATTAAAGATGGTGATATTGTGTCCAGATTGAAAAAAATATCTGAAGAGGAAAACTTGGATGTTGAAATTGATGCTCTTGACCTTATTGCTATGAATGCTGATGGTTCACTTCGAGATGCAGAAACAATATTGGAGCAGCTGAGTTTGTTAGGGAAAAGAATTACTACATCTCTGGTCAATGAACTTGTGAGTTTGCTATTTCTGTTATTTTTTGACATTATTTGAAAAAAGTTACTGTTCTACATTTTTGCATTTTGATGGTCATTTATGCTTTTGATTAAATGAAAAATTGTTTGGTTATGTGCATGTCATTGAAACTTAATGCTGTTATATTATCTGCAACAGGTGGGTGTTGTTTCAGATGAAAAATTACTGGAGCTTTTGGAGTTAGCAATGTCATCAGAAACTGCAGAAACAGTAAAAAGATCCAGAGAATTGATAAATTCTGGAGTTGATCCAATGGTTTTGATGACTCAGCTGGCTAGCCTCATAATGGACATTATCGCTGGAGCATATACTGTTGTTGATGCCAAACATGGTGATTCATTCTTTGGTGGCCGAAGTTGTGAGTATAGTCCCCAATTTAATCTTGATATGATTTTGATTTTGATTTTCATCCTCTATCTTAGATTTGTTATCAATATGGCAGCAATTATATAAACACCTAGATCTTTTTTTTTTCTTTAAAAGGTGATTGATGTAAGTGGGATAATGGCATTTAATGATGAAATATAAAATGAGAGGAAGTGTATAAGTGGTGGTTGCCAACTAGTGTTGAAACAGTGTTCACTCAAATCACGGGATTTTGGCAAACATTATTGACAGCTGTCATAGGGAAACCTGTCGATCTTGTATATAGATTTATTAATACTCAATAGTATAGTGCTGCCAAATTATACATTTTGAGTTTTCAGTCACAAGCTTAAAGATTCAGTAGTTTGCTATAAGGGGTTGTTATTACTATTGGTCGTTTGCAATAGTGATTTATTGTCTCTGTTGAGTATTGCTTGAAAAGCTACAGCATTGGCTATTGTCTATTATAATTATGAGAACTCTACAATATCTGATTGACTATTGAAATGCACATTTGGGTTTTATGCTCAGTAAATGAATCAGAGTTGGAGAGGTTAAAGCATGCTTTGAAGCTTCTTTCAGAGGCTGAGAAACAGTTAAGGACTTCTAGCGAACGCTCAACGTGGTTCACAGCAACTCTGTTACAGCTTGGTTCAATGCCTTCTCCGGATCTTACTCAGTCAGGCAGTAGCAGGCGGCAGAGCAGCAAGACAACAGAAGATGATCCATCAAGTGCTTCAAGAGAGGTTACTGTGGGCAGGCTGAAATCGGACTTTCATATGCCTCAAAATTCAATTTCCCCTACCAATCCCAATCATCAAAGGGTTGTGCTGTCAAAGTTTGATGGTTTCTCCTTAAATTCAAAGCCATCAAATAGCCCAGTCATTGATGATGGCACTACACAAGTTTCACTTGATGATCTCTTGGAGAATGTGATGTTTAGATGCATAGATTCACGAAAGTTATATGATATCTGGGCACGTTGTATTGAGAAGTGTCACTCAAAGACATTGAAGCAACTGCTAGAAAATCATGGAAAACTTGTGTCCATATGTGAAGTTGAAGGTAGGTTGATATGACTTCTGCACTCAACTTTTGTTTATGTTACCACAAATTAAAGTCATTATTTATGGTGTTTAAATTCTATGAGGCAGCCAAGTTCCAGACATCCATCTCCGTGTTGTTGTCAGTGGCAGCTTCCTTTGTAGTTATTATTCAACCAGTGCTGATCCTCGTATTTCAGTCATTATGTCTAGTTCTATTGTTAAAAGAATAACTTTGACTCATGGGTTATGTGTAATATGATCAAAGATTGTCAACTTGCTCGAGATCTATGCTTTGGAGAAAAGGGACATGCCAGTGATTTTATATTGGTTGCAAGTCATGGCTAATATGATTTTAATAATTATTTCCTCCTTTTTACTGGTGTGCTTTTGTCTCAGCTTTTAACCCCCATTCCTTGTTGTCAGTTCTCTGCATTACTTAAAGTGGAAATATTTTTCCATTTGATACTTCACCTCTGCATATCATTGCTTAGAGTCAACCTTTTCTATTTCATATTGTCTTTACACATGCCTATAGAAACTCTCTCCTCTCCTAATTTGTTTCTGCCCGTAGGTGTTATGGTTGCATATGTAGCTTTTGACGATGGAGATATTAAACTTAGGGCTGAAAGGTTTTTGAGCAGTATTACAAACTCCATGGAAATGGTCCTTAGACGCAATGTGGACGTCAGAATTATCCACCTGCCAGATAGTGAAGGTGAAAATCCTGTCAATTTACTGGGTCTAAACCAAGCAGAGTCAACAACATCAAGTGAGATGGAACAAAGAGCAGGCCATGCAAATGGAACAGATGCTTATTCTAATCTTCATCCTCTCCTGGACAGAAACTTCCATTCTATCTCTGAGCCATCAGATTTACTGGCTGAAGGTGATGGTGAGGGAGAAAGGAGAAGGGATATTCCAATGCGAAGAATTGAATCCATTATTCGTGAGCAGAGGCTGGAAACTGCCTGGTTACAAGCAGTAGAAAAAGGCTCCCCTGGAACATTGAGTCGTTTAAGACCCGAGAAGAATCAGATCCTGCCTCAGGATGGTGTCTGTTGTAAGGACCAGATGGAGTCCATGGATTCAACAAGGTTTTCCTCTCAGCATTGGGAAGATGAACTCAGTAATGAAGTTAATATCTTGAAAGTTAATAATGGAAAGGTCCTGCAGAGGGATCAGATTGGAAGAAGGGTTGATCGATGCCCCATGTCTCCAAGTTTATTGCATAATAACAGTATAGCAACCAGTTCCAGCAAAGACCATCCGTAAGTTAATTCACAATATATTTGTCTTATTGTTTCCAATATCTTTCTTGTATGGGACTGATTAGAAACAGAAGTTGCAGATTTGCATGTACTTCTTGCGTGAATGCTTGTTGATAAAATAGCTGTCTGCCTATCTATCCTAGTTAAAAGATGCATTTTAAAAGACAGTCAGATTCTTAGACCATAAAAATGTTCCCGTAAGAGAAAAAAGGGTCTCATTGGCTTCATAATAGATCCCTTGGGATTTCATGTACATTTATGTATATACACTAGCAACTGACATGTGCAACTGTTTCCTGTCGAACTCTTGCAAGTCACATTCCATATGGCAATTGCCTGAAATGGACCCTGATGACAGTGCATGGCATCTTACCCCAAACAACTGAAAATCAGTATCAAAGTTTTTGTTTATTGATCTGTCTGATTAAACACCGGAAATTGTTGCAGTCATATCTGAATCTATCATACAAATGATTCTGCGCTTAACATTCTGGGGGCACTGCTCTTACAAGCAATAGCATAACTTTCGTAAAGAAGGCCATAAACTTGAAAATCTGATAAAATCTCATGGCAGTTTGCAATGATTTGTTGTTGTTGTTGTAATGATTTATTCACTTGTACATATATTCATTATTGAGTTAGATTGCCATGCACATGTAGGGAACATGAATCAAGGTCAGGAGCTGGAGGTTGCAGCGGATTCTTTTGTTGGAATAACTCCAGGCGTAGAAGGGTGAAGGTACAGTCCCTTGAATCTCCCTTCTTGTTTTTCTTTCTTAATGAAAAGCTTTTGTTTGGCTTTGGACAAACTGTCAAATTTCTTTGTAAACAGGTAAAAGGCACCCCGGTCAGAGCACGTAAAGCTGGACGTTTTTCATTGTTTGGTCAGTGTGGGAAGACAAAGAAAAAGGATTCCACAAGATAAAAGGGGATTCAAGATTCAGTACAAGTTCTCCATATATACTTTCTTTCCTTCAAATTTTTGTGTATTTTGTTTCCTCTTTTGAGCCATTCTTCAAAGGATGTGAGAAATGTAAAGGTTATGTTATCCGGCTTTCGGTGTTACTTATGCTCCATCCTTTATTTAAGGAATCAATAAAAGAGGGACAATGAAAAGTCAAAACGTTTTGCTTCCTTTCTTCAGTTGCCGCATTTGCAAAACGACTTTCAATTATGCGAATCAATGAGTTTCATATGGAGTCAATTAACTGTGATATAGAAATGGATGATCTTTAAAATCTAGACCTTTCAAGAAGTGGGTTATTGCAGTATTTGGTTATTTTGGCATTACTTGTAAGGGATGTGGAAATAAGCCGGATGCTGGAATAAGCAGACAAATAAATTGCACATCCAAAAAATTTATGGTTTCTTTTATTGACAGTTCACAGCTTTCTCAACTTCATAGTTTATACAAAGGATTTAATACCAAAACTAATTTATTTTGGAATGCTTTTTTTATTAAAAAAAGATGCTGAAGAAAATTGGCAACTAGGGTCAACCACTTAAATGCAATTACTAAGGAGACCCTCCAGCGTTTATATGCAATATTCTCTCTGCCAGTAACATGTCATCAGGCGTCGTGACCTGCAAAACAATATTTAATTTCTGTTCAAAAGAGAAACCAAAAAGAAAAAAAAAAAGGTAGGAATGCTATCTTTGGTTGTATCTGCAGATGCATCAAGAAGGTTAAGTTGCAGTAGGAATAGTACCTTAATTGACAACTATTTAACATCCAAAAGAAATATATATATATATATATATATAAAAGGGTTATAGTAGGATTTTTTCTTGACCATTAATAACCTGTTTGGCCATACTGTCTCAAAGAATAAGTTGCAGTGGGAATAGTACCTTGATATTGGTGTAAGATCCTTCAGTGATGTAAACAGGATGTTTAAGGTGCTCTACAATAGACACATCATCAGTAACTTCAAGACCTTCTCTGTAAGCAAGATTGCACATAAGGTAGCGGTTAGATTCTGAAATTTACAGATGTTCACGTTTCGACATGTAGAAGAAATAGTATTACCGATTTACTAGATTGAATCCTTTTCTCAGCAACTCAGGCTTGATGACCTGGAGATAGAAAATGGAGAAACAGCTTAAGAATATGATTTCAGTGCTTCCAGAGATTTTATATTATGTCTGCAATGGTAACCTGTGGGGTCTGCATCTCCCATAACGTTTTCCTGTCCAGTGTTTTAACTACAAAAGATTCACTGTTTGCCTGCAGAAAGATTTATTAATGGTGTCAAGTGTCAGAGGATCTCAAAATCCCAAGCTATTAGGAGAAGGCCTAAAAATAGTTTTATTACTAGGTATGTTCCTTTAGATGGAAGTTTTTTATTCTGCAACCAGAATGTGAAAATATACTACACACCTCTTTGATAGTGGCCTTCACAGGAACACCAAGAACAGCAGCTCCATTCAACAATCCATCTTTAAGGACCTAAAAACAGAACACAATTGACTGCTATTCCAAACATTCCCTAACATGAATAGTGGATAGAGAGAAGGGGTGTATAAAGGTTTAATGAGCGTAAAATTAAGTCAGAGATGGCATGCAATTAAAGTCCAACAAGTTTGCCTACATGAGCATATCATCGTGTAGACTTAGTCAAACACATTCTTTATTACTGCAAAGCAGAAAAAAGTGAAGCAACGTCAGGTAATGAACATTTTCCTCACATTATCCATATCTACAACTAAGTTATAAGGAAAACTATCATGAAGAGACAAAAATAATTCTTAAATTTAGATAGTAACGATTGTCCCTAATATTCAAAATTGTCTAGTATGCTTATGTTTTATTTCTTTGGGTGGCAATTTGTCATTCTGCCTCAATAACCTTCTTTTAAGTTTCTTTTTTCATCACCCAATAAAAAAAACCATATGCAAGTTCTATCTTAAATTTTGAATTTAAAGATTCAGTTAACTCTGTCTTCTTTCACATGCTGCAATGAAATTATAAATGAACGACTTGTCATGTTGGACTTTGCCATCAACAATGGCCATTCACTTAGTTTCTTAACCAATATCTTCAATTAGAGAGTTTTCTACACCATGATATAATCTGTAGACACTACTATAAGTATATTGTTCATACATACATACAGAATTTTTCACCCTTTGTATCATATGTGGCGCCTTGAAAGCCATGGCCCAAGAATTAAAAATACTATATTCCTATGCCAGAGAAATTCTATTAACCCTAACCTTTTGCACATCTCCTGATAATACTAGAGGCCTTGCAGAATCATGAATGCAAACGAGCTCCGAGTTCGGATCAACAGCCTGTTAAAAGGAGAGAGCAACCATGAAAGCTTCAACTTGTTGTATAATCTGGGAAAGCAACTAAGAATGAAGCCTACCAATATTATCTAGAGGTATAGTTAAATTAGACTTTTGGTTGAATCATATCACAGTGTCATTCAACCAGCAATGTGGTTCAATGCCTCTGAGGCTCTGACCAATTCATTTTTATTTGAAAATTGTATTATAACTAACAATCCAATTATCCAAGTAATTATTATCAAGTCACACTGCTCACAACGAACCAATGATCATTGTTAGGGATAGAAGAGCTTTGAAATAAAGGAAACAGTGATTTCAACATTAGACCATTAAATACTATAGAAGAATCAACGAATGTGTAATTATTCATGACTTAAGATCGAAGAAGAGAAAAAATAAGAAACTACACATTCCTGAAGTCCACTGTAAACAGAATCCTGTCTTTCCTTTCCAGGCAGTGCAAATTTAAGATTGGTTTGGATGTTTTCTGTGGCGTCTGTAGAAAAAGAGAAATAATGACCAAGTGACAACACATATTTTATAAAAGAAACGAAAATGTGGAGAGAAAAGGATAGAATGGATCAAAACCTTCAAAAATATCCTTGTAGGAAGGATCACAAACTACAATGATTTCTTTCACTTCAACCATTTTAGCAAAAGTGTAGAAACTGCAAAAGGAGTGGCTTATAATTATAATGCCCAGAAATGAAACATGATATGACTTACATGATTACATGTACAACCAGTGTAAACTCAATATATAATATTATAATGCTACATGATGTCTCTTAAAAATTAGTCTCATAGACTCTTTTTCATTTTGTCTTTCTCAACAAACTCAATATTCATATTTAGAGAGCTCTTTTCCATCTAGTAACTTAAGGTAATCACCTTATAAGGCACTTACAATCACATAGGCTGGATTATCATCATAAATTCATCATGTGGTCTTGAGGGTCCAAAGAAAGCATTCATACATTGTTATCAATAGACACTCATGAACTATTTGGTGTTCAACTACAGTTTACAACAGTGCACTCCATCACAGTAACAGATAGTAAGACTAATGGTCTATTTGGATGAAGGAGAACAAGAGAAAGAGGAGGAATGGAGGGCAATTTAATGGGAAAATAGTCCCCCATTTCTCCCAAACAAACCATAAGAGTCTTGATACCAGAATTGAGTAGTGGACATTACCTATACAATGCAATTGGTTGGCCTAAAAGCGGAAGATACTGCTTTGGCATGCTAGCCTGTTTTTACAAACATCAAAATCAATCATCCAAATGTTCAAAAATCGATTCAAACTTAGATTGAAGGCTTGGGGAAAAAAAATCATAAATGTTGGGAATACTTCAATGCGGAAGCGTTGTGACAAAGTTCAAGACCAAAGTATAAAACCACAAAACACAAATATTTAACATGGTTCGACTTTTAGCCTACTCCAGGAACGAATTTGAGAAATAAATTCACTATGTTGACAAGAGAGAATACAAACAGAATAATAATTCTCAAACCACATCCTCAATACACCCAAAAATACCTTACAAATACCGTAAAATGTATATACTCTTCACTCTCAATAATTATCAAAAGAATAAGAGCTAACTGTAGGATATCAAGTAACCTACAATGGCTACAAAAACAAACTCTCTCTTCTCCTAATCAAACTTTATATAATACAAGTATTTATAAATCAAAATCTTTTCCAAAGGATATCTAACTTGATTAAATTCCTTATCGAATCAAAATCCTTATCCTATTTTACAAAAATAGGAGTTGTGTCAAAATTCCAACCATAAACATATGCAGAACCATCAGTTATTCCCAAAAATAATAGTCACACCATCTATATAAGCAATAGGAGTGAGAAGAAAAATGAAGCAATTCAGGCATCCAAGATAAAGCTATAATAAGAATAACATTTGATATCATTGTTGAAAGGAACATTTGGATGTTTCATAGAAATAGTTTTTCAATGAATTTTCTTTGAGGTCATATCCAAATACAATGTAACAAATAAAGCCGAGGCATTCCATCAAATATCAAATGCCTTCTCAGATCAGTAAGTTATAAACATAGAAAACTCACCCCCATCCTTTTGCCCTTCCCTCCAGCCAGTAGCACAACTGAGACACTTCTCTCCTTCACAACAGGAGACTCCTGCATAAAATCCTCAAAAAAAATTACGGTTTTTTATAAAGAAAGAAAAAAAAAAGGATTACAATCATGGAACTTCCTCTTTACAGATATCACTTCTCCAGCATTTGCAGAGCATACAGCGACCCTTGATTTTGCAATTCTAGAATTTCTCTTTAAATCAATCCTATAACCTGTCAGCACTAAGTCAACTACAATCATAACAAGGACAAAGGCCGCAATGCAAATAACATAGGGACCAATTAAAAAATTTCGCAATCAAAACAATAAACCCAGATAAAATTGTTCAATGAAAACTGTAAATGATTTGGTTTCTTCTAAAAAAAAAAAAAAAAAAAGAGCAATTGAGAAATGGGTTAATCACAAAGGTGCATAAAAGGAGGGGGGAAAAGCATTGACTTGCCTCTGTATCTATCTGTTGACTGTGGGAGATGAATCAAGGATTTCTCAAACAATTGGATGGCTTTTGGGAAAGCTAAAGGAGAATAAGAAGAGGAACTAGAAAGGCCATTAGCCACAGGAGGCGCTTGAATGGCCACCATCTCTCAGACTCTTCTCGAGCAATTGTGTCTGTTTCCGGTACTAATCAGTACCTGGTTGAGAAGGAAGCAAATGCTTGGTTGTTCAGATGAGGTGCAAATGAACTAAAAGGCGAAAAAAAAAAAAAAAAAAAGGTGTTGTTTGGACAATGTTTCAATTTTAGTCAATAATCGAGTGCTATAAATCGAATTCTTTTAAGCCTCCGCCTAAAAAAAATTGAATCTTTGGCATCACTTGTCTGACTATGTTGTGATTTTTTTGACCAAAAACATTTACAAAAATCAAATATTCAATTTTGAATTAGTTTATTTAGTTTCCAAATTTCATTAGCTTATGAATAATTTAATAGCAATTTATCAAAGATTTTAAGAATATTTATTTCTTATTTCCTTCTTTTGGAACTTATTTTTGGGAATGTTATTAATTTTCTAAAAGTCCTTTCATTATTTGCCGTACTTTACCATTATAGCTTAATTAATAACATAGCTACTCCAAAACATGAAATACCAGACACAATAAATTATATTTCGAAAAAGAAAATAAATACCAATCATATTTAAAAAAAAAGTAAAATGTAAAAATGAAAATCATATTCAGTAAATAAAAATTAAAAATATTTAAAAAAATTCCAAAAAATAAATTAAAAAGAAGCTAAAAATAATTGCAATTGTCCTTTTTATCCCCTCTTTTACTTTTCAAGCCAATAGAAGATAACACCTTATGTTTACATATTTCTTTCTTGTTCATCCCTCGTATCAGGTTTACATTAATTTTTCCTCTCTACGTAGTATTTTTCCCTGTGATTGCAAAAAAAAAAGGTTGGCTAGTTCGTTGAATAATATTATTCTGTTTTAATTTTAAACTTCTAATTTTTCTATTATAGCCCCTCAACCTTGACTTATTTGATTTACGAACTTTTTTTTATAATTGATTTATCAACTTTTTTAATAACAATAGAAGTGATAAGTAGTTTAAAATACACACAATATCCTGAATTTGAACATAGAACATTAAAAAAATAATAATTCCGAAAACATCATCATATGGCATTGCATCATAAAAGAGTGCTTGTGAAAGACCAACTTTGAATTCCTCCCGGATATAAAAGAACTAAATTACTATGTATAAGAGTACGTGTTTTTGTGTTTTCGTTTCCTTCTTTTTAGAAATATTTTTGTATAATAAGATTTAAAAAGATTAAAAAAAAAAGAGGGCGGTTTCTTGAGGAATTCTAAAGAATAGATAATAGAATAAAACAAAATCTTAATTCTTTTATTAAATATTTAATTCAGGTAGAGTGAAATTTGATATCGTTATTTAATTTTAACAAATTCACCATTTAACGCCATTTTATCTTTTCAAACATTTAAAAAAAAAATATACCTCTTTTTCCTTTTTTTATCTTTCATAATTTTATAGCTTGTTTGGTGGTCAGGATAGGATAAGAAGGTTGGATAAGAGTAAGATAGGATATGAGCTTGATAAGGTCATATCCTATCCAATGTTTGATGTGCATCAGCTAATCTATAAGATAAGATTATACTATCCTATCTTGTATTTGAAATGAACCAGATAATAGTAGGATATGATATAAATTATATAAAAATGACAAAATTACCCTTATAATAAAATTACATATATAATTTTTTTAAAATCAATTTTAATAT
>JANHAO010007593.1:0-20040 GCA_026873985.1 Saraca asoca | reverse complement strand
TGAAACATTAGTATAGAGATACTTAAAAGCTAAGCAGTGAAATAAAAAATAATAAAGAGAAAGAGAAAAACTTCATACTCATTCCTATTCGACCGTATGTGTAACCTACTACAAGTAGATGCTTCGACCGCAGATGCATCATGCTCCTCACTATCATATGATTCTTTTTCTATTTCATGCTCGTCTACTTCATCATCAGGTTTAACAGGCAAATTGTGCCTGACCATACTAACTTCTTCTCCCTTATCATTGAAATCTTTTAATGAACGTTTCATGTGGTTTATATGGGAAACGATGAGATCTTGGATATTTAATCCTCAACTATGCTTTATAATATTTCAAGGATTCTTTTGTCACACTCATGACCACCTTGGATGGGTCCCTATTTATATCATAGTCAGAATCTAACAACTCAGGTAAAGTTACATTCTAATTTAAGTATTAGCCACTAAGAAAATATGCCCCCAAACATTCTATAGGCCTGAATAATTTAAGCTCCAATTATCCCTCTCTATCGAGACCCTCTCATATATACATGCAATTGCATACCTAATAGAAACGTTGAATATTGGGGCATAACCATGAGCTTTCAACAAAGCCATCACAAAGCCAATTCCATGAAATAAACATTAATCCATTGAGTATTAGCCACTAAGTAGATATGCCCAAAACATTCTACAGGCTTAAACAATTTGACATCTAACTCTTCATCTCTATTGAGACCCTCCTATATTTACATGCAAGTATATGCCCGATAGAGAAGCCAAATCTCAGGACATTCATTCCTTTCAAAATACATATATCACAAAGGAATCAAATCCATATTTTAAATATAATCATACCAAAAGCCTTAGTGGATGAATCTGCTAAGTTATCTTATCAATGATATCTTCTTCATAACAACTTTTTGTTTTTCTAGCAAATCTTAAATTGATAATATTACCTTTAATTTTTATTTACTTAAGAGTGAGTTATAAGATCCTTCATAATTGCCACAACTAAAGAATTATCACAGAGGATTACTATGGGTCACTCTAAACATGGCATTACTTAAAGATTTATTAAAAGATTTCATAAGATATACTATTTCTTTAGAGCTATATTAGTAATGACATACATAGTCTTCATAGTAGATTTGTCTATACAATCTTGGTTTTTTATTAATTTTTTGCCTTATTGCACCTCAACCAAACTTAAGCACAAGTATATTAATAAACTTTTGTGTATCTGCACAACCTTATGATATATGCACAACCTTATGATCAAAATCTAAGTAACCAATTAGTTATAACTAATCAAATTAATTAGTCAAATCACATGACATAGTATACTTCAAATAGTTGTTTTACCTTTTTTCAATGGCTCTTTGTAAGACAAGAATAAAATATGATAAAAACTCCCACTTAATAAGAAAGATCAAGCTAGTGCACATTAAAGCACATACAAAGCTTCTTTAACCAAAATGGAGATAAAGCTAAATTAAGCCTATCTTAAAAAGTATCATGATAAAAGCATATGAAAACAAGGTTTCATTAAGTCTATCTTAAGAAATAATAGGACAATCCTTTATAACTTCATTGACAAGTCATGAAGAATAGAACTATCATAGCAATAATCCATTTTAAACCAATACAAAAGAGTATCTATAAATTTTTTAAGACAAACTAAGTTTCTTTTGTGTCATCTCCATGATAATTTTGATACTAAGAATATCAAAGGTTTCATCTAGATCTTCCGTATCAATCATATGAAAAGGCTAATTTTTTTTTCTCTTCATATGAAAATATACATCTCCATAAGTCAAAAGAATATTGCCTACTTAGAGAATCATAATAGCAATTTTAGCTCCTACTATTTTCATATTATTGATAGTAAAAAAAGGTAGCTCCCCAGTCATATAATGGTCATGGGTTCGATCCCCACAGATGGCGCCAAATGATGATGGTTGAGATTAGCCTTGCTCATGTGAGGTATTGTCCACTTTGATTGTGTCGCCAGTGGAGTTCGACTTGAGTCCAAGGTTCTCATTGGAGTTCGACTTGGGAAAAGGTGCCTCACTTGGGGGGACGGATCCTCTGCCCAAGGGGTATTGTCCCATCTTAGCTCAGTGAGTAAAGTGGGTTTTGTCCTTCTTTGTGCAATCCCACGAGGGCACCTCGCTTGTGAAAGGGGGTATCCCTCCCACCTTATAAGGCACAAGGTCACCTAACTTCTCATCGATGTGGACTTTTGCTCACTTCTATCTCTTTTTACTATCAACATAAGCCCTCCAGTCGGGTGGGCTTGTGTGTAGCGAGGCATTGGGGGCCCCACGGTGGGTGCCAAATGATGATGGTCGAGATGAACCTTGTTCATGCGAGGTATTATCTGCTTTGACCGATCTCGTGGTCTCACGATTTTGTCCCCTGAGGTTCCCTTCTAGCATCACCAGTGGAGTTTGACTCAAGCCCGAGGTTCCCATTGGAGTTCGACTCGAGAAAAGATGCCTCGCTTAGGGGGACGGATCCTCTACCCAAGGCGTATTGTCTCGTCTTAGCTTAGTGAGTAGAGCGGGTTTTATCCCTCTTTGTGCAATCGCACGAGGGCATCTCGCTTGT
Organism: Saraca asoca; assembly: GCA_026873985.1. Lineage (NCBI taxonomy): Eukaryota > Viridiplantae > Streptophyta > Magnoliopsida > Fabales > Fabaceae > Saraca > Saraca asoca. The sequence goes on along the minus strand of JANHAO010007593.1, from coordinate 17,443 downwards.
GAAATGGGGTATCCCCCCGCCTTATAAGGCACAAAGTCACCCCACTTCTCATCGATGTGAGACTTCTGCTCACTCTTACCTCTTTTTACTATCAACAGATATATACTCAATAATCCTCATAATTTTAAATAAACCCATATGCTTCAATAACTTATTAGGATATATTAGGATATAAATTAATCACTTTTCCACTTTCCTTATATCCTCTTGATAACCTTTTTTCTTAGGAAAAAATACTTCTCTTTATTTAACTAACCCATTGAGAAATTTTAATTTCACTCACAATTTTCATAAAAATGACTTCTCTTTGAGAATTTTATTATAATCAAAATGTTCTTCAATAAGTTTCACATCCATGTTCTCCATAATCATCTTATCTATAGGATCATACAATTCATACCCCTTTAATTACTTTGGATAACCAATAAACACTATTTTGGTTTTGCAACAAATTTATCTTTACTAGGTTTAGACATAATAACATAAACGACATAACCCCAAACTTTCATATAATTCAACTTAGATTACTTTTTCAAATCTTGTAAGGAGTCTTCTATATAGACATAGAAGAAACTTTAATAGTAATGAGAAGAACTCATCCAAAGTAGTAGGAAAATTAGCAAGAGGCAAAATAGACCTTACCATTTTTAACAAGGTCCTTTTTTGCCTTTCAATATCACAATTCTATTCAAGTATATGTGGTATAATAAGTAAATGAACAATACCATTATTATTGTAAAATCATCAAACAAACCAAATTAATATTTATTCCCACTTAAAAATATTTTAATCCTTCTACCAATGATATTCACCATTTCTAACTTAATTTGCTTGAAAACTTTTATTGCTTTATTCATCTTATGTAAAAGATACAACTTAAAAAATCTTAAAAATCATTAAGAAAAATTGACCATTTCTCTATGCACACTCATATAACAACAAATATCCAATTAAATTATATCAAAATATATTTTCACTTTTATTAATCTTTGAGGAGAAAGGAAACTTTGTCATTTTTTTTATACAAATAATTTTCACAAATTATGAATTCCTTTTTCTTATCATTTTTAGGAAGCTATCCTTAATCAAATATTTTTACCACTATAACTAAAACAAATATGAAAAAGATAAAATGCACTAGATTAGATATTAGAAATTTCACTCATGATATTTCCATAGGTTCTAAATCCTTCTAATACAATTTCATCTTATTAATATTTGAGAGACTTTTATCTCCAAAGAAAATTCAAGTTATTCTGAACAATTAACAAGCAATTTTTTATCAATGGGACATAAAGACAATATTCTAAAGAAAAGACTTTATTATATTTTATCTTTAAGTCATAAATTCTAAGTCCTTCAAAGAAGTTTTATCATCATTTCCTATAAAATTGAAACTTTATCTATGATCAATTTTCTTGATTTTCTAAACATATGAAAATCAATAAATACATGAATTATAACTCTTAAATCAATCTACAAACTAAACAACTTAACATAGAAAACATAATGTTTTAAAAGAAGAGACTCACTTCCTTTATGTTCTATTTTTTTAATATGATAATCCTTTTTAATATAATTCGGCTTGTTATGTTGAAAGCATATTTGCCATGCAATAGTCATCTTATTCTTTCAAAATAGAAATTTTTATCATTCTAAAATTGAGATGTTGTCACATGTCTAATTAAAACTCCTAATTGACTTTAATTATTAATTGAAAAGTCATATTTGATAATTCCCTCAATTTTCATGACATTTATCTTTTTGATGATCAAACATATAAATAAGATGATCAAACTCTCCAACAAGACTCAACTAATATAACTTTGCATATATTTCATGATAGTAGAGGCTATAGTTTTCTCATCTATAATTTTACCACAAAATGTAAAACTCTTTATCATCTATAATAACATATTCATTCACATATTTTCTCATATTAGTCTTTGTACACATTTTGATCTAATGAATATTTTTCACAAATTATTCATATAAGAATCAAAACCTCTTTTTTATTTAACCTCCAATTATTTAAAATTTATTTTGTGGCCTATATGTAGAAATTAGTCATATGAAAAGTTTTACTAAGACTACTATCACTTAACATAATATTAGATCTTCTTTAATTTAGAGGTCAAAGGATCAATTCCTATAGCTCCCACTTTCTCATTTAAAAATCTAATTTTGCCATTAAATTTAGGAATGTCAATAACTATTTTTCAATTATTATAACTTTTCAAGTCCCTTTCATACTATTCATTATCATCAACCACATCATTCTTATTGGTCATTGGTTAGGGACTACATATTCTACACAAATAATATTCCTACAATCATGTAAGGTCAATAGCATATTAACTCTTTTCTCCCAATCCACATAGTTAGTACCATCCAATACATTTGGTTTGAAAAGATCAACAAACATAAATCCTCCACTAGGCATGAGAAAAGAGATTCCTAATTTAGAATACTTTAAAACAATCACTTACTTACTAGAGATTTGTAATAAAGAAAAGTAAATTTTTCGAAAACTTAATAATTCCCACTTACCTATTGAGGATTTATGAAAATTATCAAAAGATACATATCTGCATTACTCATTGGGGATTTTGCGAAACATAAAATGATAATAAAATTACTGAATAATCAAAATACACATATATCTACATTACTCATTAGGGATTTTATGAAACATGAAACAATAATAAAAATTAGGCAATATAAAATCAAAGTACTCATATATTCATTTTATCCGTTGGGGATTGAGCGAAACATGAAACAATAATAAAATTACTATACAAAATATGTAATCAACAATAAAATACAATAATTGCATTACCCATTGAGAATTTTGCAATTTAGTACTGTTGACATCAAAATTTGGTTCATACGAAGAGTCCCAGATTTCAGCCAACGGGGGTGAATTCACAGATCCAATACTACTTTTCGAAGTAAGAGAGAGGCGAAGGGAGAGGAAGAAGGAGGAGGTGGCACAATGCTTTTAACATGGTTCGGATAAATCCAAGCAGTACCGAACCCTACGTCCAGGATAAAGCTTTTATTAATATTTGAGAAGAGATTTTTACAGAGTTTTGGCATACAAGTTTCTGGCCCCCTCCTCTATTCTAACAATGCATTCCTATTTATAGAGAAAGGAAGAGTTACATACATTAATTACAAGCTACATTTGTGTTACATTAAGAAATTAATAGAAAAGACAGACAAACTCTTACAATTCAGCTACTACAGACTTCTGTTTGTAGGGTGGGCCCTCTTGTCGGCTGTGGACTTGTATGTGTATGTGTCTGCCGCTCGGTGTTGTTTACCGTGTGAGGTGTCTATTATCCCGAACTGGAGTTCCTAGCCTGGGATCACTAAGGAGAATTGTTGTAGCAAAATTGGTGTCACTGTAGCGGGATAGTGAGTTCGAGCAGGGTGGCTGGCTACTTAGCGAGCCAGTTCTCATGATGACTTTGTCGCATTGCTTCCTGGAGGTAAACGAGGTAGAGCTCACTGGGAGTCCTTGGCAAGTTGGGTAACATAGCCTCTGCTGGGCTCGAGTTTGTTTCATTCTCTTGAGACCATTTTTTGCCTATAATATAAGCCCCCCAACTCTTGGTTTGCTTTGCAGACCAAGAGTTGCAAGTTTTCTGAGGCTTTATTCGTATCTCCAATTAGAGTCCTTACTTGACCGGATTGTCATTTCATATGTCTTTTTATTCTACTTTAGGCTATGCTTTCTTCTATTTGCCATTTTTGACTGTTGGCGTGGCATTGCCACTCATTTTTTGCCATTGGATGAACATTAGCCAGATGTCTTCTAGACTCTTTGATGGACCAAGTTAGTCTTTTTATACTCTGAGGGACTTCCTCTTTCTCCTCAAAGAAGTTTAATGCAAGAGGCTGATGAACCCCCTGCGTTTTCGGTGTCTTGGCTTCCGATGAAGCTTGTTGAGACATGGATGGCCTGTTGTAGAGTGTTGGGAGACATGGATAGCCTGTTGCACGTGGCTTCACCACAAGATCCATCTGGCGGGCTCCTGGGGAGTCTTATGCTGATCTTGGACTATCTTCCCTGGCTCCCTTCATAAAATCCAGCATGGCTGTTAGGACTCTTGGCATCCTTTTAAGTTACGCTGGGTTTGGTCCAGGAGGAACAGTCAATCGGGTATGGACAAACTATAGGAGTGGAATTGCTAGTCTTCCTGCTAGTGGGAGTTTGCCTGCTGGTTTAATCGGCTCATCGCTTTCTTGCCGGAATGGTAGTATTAGGCTTGCAAGCTTCTTGCCTTTGTTTCTGTATTTCTTCTTCATCTAATGTAATTTTGCCTCCTTAAGGCTCTTTGATGTATGAGCTCTTCTATGTAGCTTTCGAGAGCTATATCGGATGCTTCGTGCATTATTGCTTGTAAATTTTTTATGATCAATAAAATGCTTCTTTGGCCAATCGACTGCGTTTTTAGCTTTCTATCTTTTGTTTGGTTACCTTTGGCAAGTGAGAGTTAGGTTGCATGTGAGCTGTGACTGATGAGAGCGTGTTGCATGAGAGTTGTATTGAGTTTGTTTTGATGTCTTCATGACGCGGTGAGCTTGTCGTCTGTTATCTGACTTAAGCATGCTTCTGAGGTAGGCTCACGGGTCGTTTCACCCTCAATTTGTTTTGTTGTGGTGAGATGATAGCTCATCGCCAAGTGGGATCACATGTCCATACCACAGCAAGCTCATTGCTCAGTTCCACAGCAAGCCTGTTGCTCGGTGGGGCAGTAAGCCTATTGCTCAATGAGGTAGCAAATTCGTTGCTCAGTCTCGTAGCAAGCTCATTGCTTAGCGAGGCAGCAAGCTTGTTGCTTAGCCCCGCAGCAAGCTTGTTGCTCAACGAGACAGCAAGCTCATTATTCAGCCCCATAGCAAGCTCATTGCTCAGTGAAACAGCAAGCTTGTTACTCAATGGTCAGGGAATTTGTACTCCTGATCCTGGTATGAGGGACTTGGTTTGCTCTGGATGTATAGACGGGGTAAGCCTTGCGTCGTCTTACCCCCGGATAAATCCTTGTAATGGTGGAGTGAAAACTCTTTGTTTGGATAATGCTTTTTCGGCCAATCAACAACTTACATTGATTTAGTATTGAATGATTCATTCAACTCATTATCATTAGTGTTAAGGGATTATTACAGGATTAGAATATGATCCTAATGGAGGGCTTAGGCTCTTGGGTAGCGACTCGCTGAGCCTGTTGAGCTCGTTGCTCTGACAGTCTTACCACGTAACCCTATAATCAACCTCTTCTGATGGGGTCTTCAATGGCATCCTTCAATGCCTGGCATTCTGAGGTAGTGTGTCCAACCTCATTATGGTAAGCGCAGAATCTGCTTGGATCTCTGGACTTGGGGGGGCTCTCATTGGTCTAGGCCTTTCGAAGTCCTCGTTATGCCTTTCTGTGGCAAAAATCTTATCCTATGTATCGAATAAGATGTTGTAGCTTTTGAAGCGACCTCTAGGTCGCTGGGGCTTTGCCTGCTTCACGAGCTAAGGAGTGGCATCATTGTGGCTCTTGCTACCCCTTTTTTTGCTCATGATGGGACTGTTGGGGTCCACTTTCTGCTTGGGCTCCTCCATTCTGAAGGTTTCTTTCCATCTTATTTGTTTGGTAGCCCGCTCGTAAAATTCAATGAGGTCTCAAGTCGGGGACTTGTAGAGGCTTTTGTATAGCTTTTCATCTTTGCGAAGTCCCGCTGAGCTGGTCGTTAGGAGGCTTTCCTCTGAAGGATTCTCCACGGAGTTAGCTTCATGCCTAAATCAGGCTATGTAATCTTTTAGCGGTTTGTTCTTGTACTGGAAGATCATTACGAGATGACAAGGAGGCACGAGCTATCTCTTCAAGGCTCGATACTGGTCAATGAATTTTCTTTGGCATTCTTCCTAGTTGCTGACACTGTGAGTTGGGAGGTGTCTGAACCATGCCCGAGATACTCCTCTTAATGTGGTCGGGAAGACATGGCATTTCACCAGGGGGTCAGTTGTCTGAAGATCCATCTAGACATTGAACACATCCAAGTGGTCGCCTGGGTTGCCATTCCCATACAGTGGAATCACAGGCACTTTGAGCTTCTGTGGGAAAGGCTGCATCTCGATCTCCACATAAAATGATGAACTTTCCTTATGGCGAGGTTGGTCACTTTGAGGCCGTGGGCATTCTTCTAGTCGTTTGAGCCTTAGAAGGATTTCCTCCATTATCTGGTTCTATATTTTAGGCTGAAGGGTGGAGCTTCTTGCTCGTTGTGAGCCCTCCAGTTGTTGGCTGTCATGATCTTCATAAGTTTCCCTCTGAGCCTCTTTGCGAAGCTGCTCGAGCTGTGCTATAATTTCTTCTTGTCTTTGTGTGCTCTGAGCTTGAGCCTATGCCAATGCTTTGACAGTTTCAGCCAATGCTCTGATTGTGCTTTCAAGCGTTGGTTGGGGCTAACCAGGCGTTTGAGCCTCTTGAGTTTCAGGGGCAGCAATGAAGCGTTGGTGAACCCCCACAGTGGGTGTGCCTACTGGTTAGGGAGCTGGAGTGGTTGAACTCCGAGTGGTTCTTCCTCTTGCCATTGTTAAACTACAATGGAGACTTCAAAAAGCAGATGGATCCCCGCAGACGGTGCCAAAAGATGTTGACATTGGAATTTGGTTCATACGGAGAGTCCTAGATTCCGGCCAATGGGGGTGAATTCGTGGATGCAATACTACTTTCCAAAGTAAGAGAGAGGTGACGGGAGAGGAAGAAGGACGAGGCGGCACGATGCTTTTAACATGGTTCGGCTAAATCCAGATGGTACCAGACCCTACGTCCATGGCAGAGCTTTTACTGATATTTGAGAAGAGATTTTTATAGAGTTTTGGCATACAAGTTTCTGGCCCCCTCCTCTATTCTAACAATGCATTCCTATTTATAGAGGAAAGAAGAGTTACATACATTAATTACAAGCTACAATTGTGTTACATCAAGAAATTAATAGAAAAGACAGACAGACTCTTGCAATTCAACTGCTGCAGACTTCTGTCTACGGGGTGGGCCCCTCTTATCGGCTGTGGACTTGTATGTGTATGTGTCTGCCGCTCGATGTTGTTTATCATGTGAGGTGTCTGCTATCACGAGCCGGGGTTCCTAGGCCAAGATCACTAAGGAGAATCACTGTAGCGAGATTGGTGTCACTGTAGTAGGATAGCGAGTTCGAGTAGGGTGGTTGGCTACTTAGCGAGTCGGTTCTCGCGATGACTTTATCACGTCGCTTCTTGGAGGTAAGTGAGGTGGAGCTCGCTGGGAGTCCTTGGCGAGTTGGGTAACTTAGCCTCTGTTGGGCTCGAGTTTGTCTCGTTCTCTTGAGACCATTTTTCGCCTATAACAAGTACAAACAACATCATAGGTAATTAGGGAAGGAAAAATTAATACTATTACATCCTTCAAGATCATACAAGAATCATATATCATCCAAAGGCCTAATCACTTATAATTGTAAGAAATAATGGATTTTGGCATAACATAAAATAAGAACAGTAATTATAAATGAAATAATCATAAAAGGTTACTAGATGATATCATAGAAATATAACTTTCAATTTAATAGGACATTCTTTAGGAAAGAAATTTTTCTTAATTCTTATAAGGTGCAAATCTCTTCCTATATCACAAACTATCTCCATAAGTCTTATATTTTTCTAAAGGTCTCAAACCATCTCCAAAGGTCAAGAACTTTTTCCACATGTTTTGAATCTTCTCCACTTATGTGAAATGCCTAGTCTTTAAAGTACATCAAGAGATATAAATAGAATAATATTAGTATAAAAATTTTCTATAAATGATTAGCTTGCTACTTTCAGTCAGGCAGTATCCTTGTATGCCTTACTTGTAAGACCTATTGAGGTATTTATGGGAGAGTCTAAGACCTTTAGCCTCCAATGAAGGTATACCACTGGCCATAATAACATACATCCCATTCATGAATCTTTCACACATTCAAGCAAAAAACCCATTATTCATGGCAATTAAAAGAAATTTCACATTTGATGTTAAAACTATTTATTTAAAATTTTACATTAAGTGAATAGAACAATGTATTTTGAATTTCTCTAATAAGTGAATTAAAACTCTTTTAAAACCAATTAAGATTAGAAACCATTAAAATTCTTATATATTAAACGTGTTAACACGAGTTAACCCATCTAACCCGTTTAATAACTTCAATTAACAAAATTTATATTATAGACCCGTCTATCAAATTTAATTACCTATTAGTTTCACTAAAAGTATTTTAATAATTGATTAGAAACATTATTGAGTTATTGTTATTATCTTATTAAAACTTTGATTTTATTTTTATTTTATATGATTATTCGTAATTTAGTTATTAATTATTTTCAAATAATATTTTTAAAAATTTTAGTATAAATAGTTAAATAAGTTGGCATGTCAACCTATTTAGTTTTGAGTCAATCCTAATCTTATTCATGTATTATTCACGTTAAATGGGCTGACCTATTTACAACCCAAACTTGTATATACAAGCTTAATCCAAATAATGTAAAATGGTTTGTGTTCATATCGAGTTATCATATCATGTTAAAAATTGTCACCCCTGATTGAGTGTGAACATGTGTTTAAGATGGGGGCACATGCATTGTTTATTAAAAATCTTCCTCATTTGGTTTTCCCTGCAACAACATAAACACACAAAGGAGTTGGAAGACTAGCCATGAACTTTACCCTCCAAAGCTTCGTCACCTTTCCAAAATCAAGATCTGTAGCAAGTTATGATCTTTGAGATTTCTTTTCACTGGTATTTAATGAGTTTCCCATTCACACATGCAGTCTCTAATGATGACTTTAGCCAACTTAAATCTAAAGTGGATTTTAAAAGGACTTCATATGTAAATTTTGTTAAAAGGGATCTTTATGATTTTGATTTTGTGTGTTCTTCTTTGTAATTGAGAGAGAAAATTACAGACAAAATTATAGCGAGTTTTTCTTTGTGTTTTCAGAAATAGAATGATTTATGAGATAGAACTTCGATTCCCAAGAGAAAATCAAAGAGAAATAGAATGATTTTTTAGAAAATCACGTAATTTGTGAAATTTCCATTTTGGATGTGCAGATTAATGTAACTTCCGAAATTTTCTTATTGAATCTTAACGTTAGAATTTTGATTACTTCTCTTTTTATCCCATTATACTATCTCGTTTTATTCTTAGAAATGTAACACATGTGTTTTAAATCTTACTTTGACCTAACGCTTTATGCATTTCTCCAGTTTTGATTACTTGAAAATCTTCATATGTTTTAAGTTCTTTGCCTTTGTTTATTTGGACATGCACAAAAGTTGTTTTCTGATATGTCCAGGTGAAAACGTCTATATATGGATTTCTTTTTTCTTTGTCAAGAATAGATGATTTTGTGATTTTCCTTAATTTGTCTATTTTTGTTATTCATGAAAACTAAAGGGGTTATATAGTAATTAAACAGAGCAGGTAAAACTTGTTGCTTCCATTTTCAATAATTATATATCTTGACCACCGACTACATTTGTCAAAAATATTTTCCTTTACTCATTCACATTTGATATAATAAAAATATGTATGTCAAAGTTACTGTGATTAAGAGTGAATGAATTAAAATAAATGGGAATTCAATAAAGGGTATCCTTCTTCTGATCTTGCTACAGTCAAAATATTTGCTTTGTAATTAACGTGATAATAATACAAGTGCCATAGAAATAACTTCAATCTTAACAGGAAATTAATATATATATATATAACACTATTTAATTCAAAATCTTTTTCAAATGTTTGGCCTTACTTGGGAAGAAAATTGATACTATGTCTAGTTTGATTTGTTAGTTTGGAATGAATTAATTATAATATGTTTATTCTTTTTAGAAAAATAACAAAATATTTTTAAATTATTAAACATAACTTCATTTAGCCTATATCATTGGTGGTACAATGGCATTTGTTGGCTTGCCATTTCCTTTTTATATAATGTATGTATGTGTGTATATGTATGCATGATGTATGTATGTATGGAGATTAGCATTCTCATCTCTCTCCTTTTCTTTCTTGACAAAAAAAAAATCAAATTTATTTTTCTTAACTAATTTTAAAAATCAAAATAAATTAGTAATTTTGGTTTCCCTCTAAAAGGCCCTGTCCACTCCTTTGTTCACTTTGAAAATTTGATTTTCTCTCTTTTTCTCAGTATCTTACATTAATGCTATATTATATTACGAAACATCAGGGACAATTAATATGCATATTAGAAAGAATGAAAGGTGCATGAAGGTGGAAGCTATCTTATTAACAGATAAAGATTTGGGTGATGAATAGGGTGGGGAAGAGAGATAAAGAGAATGGACAGGATCTTTTGGAATGGACACTAAAAATATTAATTTGTCCTGTTCATTTAATTAAGCTAGTCAAGAAAAATAGTTAGATTTTTTTTCCAAAAAAAAAAAAAAAGAATAGAGAATGTTAACTTTTACATGAAGGTCGATTAGATTTTATAACATCAAGGTCATGATTACCTACCCCAATATCTTACCATCATTAAATCTTTAGATATAGTCTCTGACTTGCTCATAGGGCTCTTGTCTTTCAATTAGTAGGTTTGCCACTGTCTTCTTTGTTTTCCTACCGGACATAAATTGTAAGGTGAACGGTTCTCCCATGATTGGAATTGTCAATGGTCCTACGAGCAAGATTGTTGTGCCAAGTCATTGCATCTCCTTTCAATGTGATTAAGGTTAGAAATGAACTGAACCAACTTGTAAACCACACATAGTTGGACTTGAAAATTCACTTAATAAGTTGAGTTCATAAACCAAATAAGTTAAACTTAAATTTGAAAGATTGACTTGTTTGTTAAACTCAGATTTATAATTAGTTTGATTCATTTAGTTCATGAATCAACTTAATAAATTAATTATATTTATGTTGATGACGAATTTTGGTTATGCTCTTGTTATATGCTAAAAATGCGACTTCGCGAGGACGAGTCCGCGGAGACAGCGAAGGTGAATCCTCGCAAGAAGCCTTCAGAGTACCGCAGTGTAAACGACAATAGTAGCTGCAGACGCCCGCTCGATCATGGTTCGAGTGGCTATTCTCCGACAATAACGCGACTCGGCAAAGCGATGGGTCCACCCCGCGACCGCTATACCCGCGCCTGTCTCTCAGCAACTCCCACGACTATTCCAGGATTATGAAGCCCTCGCTTGAGACAATATGGCGTCTTACCTAGCGCAAGGACAGCTACAAACCTATGTGTCGGCCTAGGCCTGCTTCCGTGAAGACTACAGGCTGAAAGGAGTCTTTTCACCGTCTATGCTTATTTATTTAATATGACACAACTGTAGCTTGTAATTAATAATCAGAACTCATCCTTCCTCTATAAATAGGGTTAAATTGCTAGCAGGAAGGGGGCCAGAAAAACTATCATAATAGAAAACACTCTCTACCGTGGACGTAGGGTCCAGAAATCCTGGATTTGGCCGAACCACATAAAGTCCTGTGTTCTCTCTATTATTCTCTTCTCTGGCTAACTTAGTCAATTGACCTGGGTGCACACATTAATCCAGTTGGAACAGGTCAGGGGTCCCTAAGAATCCCCGATTGGCCGAAGTGTGGTTCTCCTTACACGGACCATATTTCGACGTCAATAGCTCTAAACTCCGCCCAACGGGAGGATTCTTTCAGGATCTCAAGCCTACATCTGGTTCAGATGTAATAGAATGACAAAATGAATAAAGAAGGGAAGAGTAGAGAAGAAGGCACAAGGTTTACCGTGGTTTGGCCAAATCCAGATATCACTGGATCCTACGTCCACGGTAGTGTGCTATTGCAATGGTGTATTTACAATGTTACAATGTTGCTCTTTGTTTTGACAGAGTTTCTACACAGAAAAATTGGCCCTCTCCCCTCTTCTAACAATGCAATCCTATTTATAGAGGAAGGAGGAGTTACATGCATTAATTACAAGCTACAATTGTGCTATATCAAGATATAAATGAGAAATATAGTAAACAAGCTACAATCCGGCTATTGCAGAATGTAGGCTGCGGGGTGAGCCCCCTTAGTCGGCTGTAGATTTGTGTCTGTCTGCACCCGTTGCTCGATGTTGCTTTACCGAGCGAGGTGCTGGGCGTCCCGAGCGGGAATTCCTGGCTTAGGGGCATCATGGGAGCCGCTATAGCGAGCTTGGTGTTGCTATAGCGAGGTAGCGGGCTTGAACAGGGTGATCAGCTGCCCAATGAGCTGGTCTTATGATCTTTTCGCTGCCTCGCGAGGTAAGGCTTGCTTCGTGGGATGGTGCCGAGACTGCTTCGTTGTGTCACTTTTTGATGGGCGAAGCGAAGTTCACTGAGTGCCTTTGGCGTGTCCAAGACTATGAACACTCGAATCAATTTTCACATATAACAATTTATAAATATTTTTTAATAATATTATAAAATAAATTATGATATTAAATACAATATTATATATTATATGGTGTATTTAAAAAAATTTAATATCATTTTATATGATTTTAGACTAAATGAACTAAACAAGTTGAGCTAATGAATTAATAATACAAATTGGTTTAGTTCATTTTGATTCAATTTACTTAATTGAGATTATGATTCATTTGATTAGACTAAACAAATTATCCAATCGAGTCGAATGATTCATAACTTTAATTTAAACTGAATTCAAATAAAAAATTTTAATTTTTTTTAAATATGAGTCAAGTTTTGAATCGAGCTAATTCACAACTCAATTCAACTTGGCTCATGTCCACTCCTAAGTGTGATAAGGAAAACTTTGCATTTATTTGTCAGAGGATACCTTATCAGGGTCTATAATCATTTTAAAGTACTTTAAATGATCTTGGGCGTCAGTAGTTCTGTCATGCAAGTTAAGCTAAGGTTGCTTGTATTTGCATATATGGAGGTTTGGAGCATTTGATCGCCATGATGAATTGGAAGTCGTCATCGTCATTAGTTCATCTTCTAACTCTTCTTCAATCTTCAAATTTTATCAAATCATTAGACCTTTTCGTATTAGATTAATGTGTCTTTGATGATAACAATCAAATCTTCTCTTACCATTAGGCTTTCTCTTCTTAGATTTTCTTTGATTGATAGATCATTTTCTTTTCTTTTGAGGATTCACCCTGCTGGAACTTCGAGTTTGGGATTCCTCTCCAATCCCAAAGGAGTCTTCCTTCGAGTTATTCTGTTTGAAGGGAAATCTTGTATCCTCACTAGAATTCTCCTTTTTAATTCCTCAAAGAACTTCAATTATTGTTTTAATACATTTAGTACTTAATAGATTTAACACTTAAAACTTAATGATTAATTTAAGTGCTAAAAGTTTTAATATTGTTAAACACGTGCCTGCTCTTTGCATGATAGTGAATTTAGATGAAAAGAAAGAAAATTTTAAAATTATATGTTTTTTCTTACTTGAATTGAGAAAAAAAAAGGAAAGAAAATTTAAACACAAAATTTGAGGTTATAAATTTTCTAATCTTTTCAAAATTTAATTTTTCTTCTCTTTATTTTCTCTCTAGTTTAAATTTTAAAATTTTCTAAAAAAAATGAAAAATACCCCCATCAACCTTATGTTGGTTGGATTTTGCCCCTACTAATTTTCAAAACTTAAAAATCAAAACCCTAAATTATACACAACTTAGAATTAATACCCGTCATCTGCTTAATTAACTATTTTATTAAATTATGTAATCTTTTCATAAACTTTTGAAACAAGAATCATAATATTATTATATGTTAGTTTATTATATCATTTTTTTTATATATAAATTCTACATTATATAATGGATAGAAATTAAATTAGATATATAAAATTTTAATTGAATAATAAAAAATGAGTTAAGAAATTATGTACAAAAAAATAATGTACTAGATCAGCATACAATAATATTGTGATTTTTACTTAAAAAATTTATAAAAAAATCATATAATTTAATAAATGATTAATTAACTTGAATGGTGGGTGTTAGTTCTAAATATATAGTTTAAGATTTAAATTTCCAAGTTTTCAAAGTGGATCAAAATAAGATTCAACCATCCAAAATTGATTGGGGGTATTTTTTATTTTCCCAAATTTTCTTTCCTTACTCTTTTCTTTTATTCTCAACCAAAGAATATTGCTAAATGAATGTTTTCAAATATAGTCTAAATATTTATTAAAATTTAATATAAAAATTACAAATTTATATATGAAATTTTGCTAAAATTTTACACATAACTAATATATAAGAAAATGATTTTAAAATTCAAAATATTTTCATTTTGATATAAAAATTAAAACAATGAATAAAATATCATAAAAATATAAAAAATTTAAGAAATTAAAATAAATAAATATCAATATAAATTTTGTTGAATACATCTACGAAGTATAACGTTTTAGGGGAAATTTTATTTTACATTTTTAAAGTTTTATTGAGTAACAAATTATCCTTTTAAATTGTAAAACTCTATAAATTACATCCTTAAACTTAAAAAAAGTTATAAATTATCCCCTTTTAAAGTTTAAAAAAATTATGAAAATATTAGTTTTTTTATTAATTTTAACTCTAAACTAGTAAATATGTTGTATATACTTTATTAAAATACTTCTTTCTTCATATATAAAGTACAAAACTTGAATTAAATATTTTATTTTATCACTAATATATGAAATTTATAATATAGTTTAGAGAGTATTTAGAATTAATAATATATTTAGTATGAATTTTATACTTTATAAAAAAATGATCTCAATAATATATATGTAATATATTTATTAATTTAAGATTAAAATTAATAATCAATTAATATTTTCATAATATCTTTCAAATTTTAAGCGTATAATTTATAAATTTTTAAAATTTTAAAAATAATTTACCATTCAATAAACATTAAAAAAAAGTAAAATACATTTTCCCCTCTACTTTATATTTGGGCCAGATACAGCTTTTACGGAATCTTAGCTAGTAGCTACAAATCATCCCCAGTGGCATCAGAAATGACAAGATCTTGACGTCATCAACATGATTTGTCCAATGAGGGAAAATGGGTCCCATCCTATATTTCCGCAAGCCTTCATATCCGATTCAAACTTTCTACATCTCAGACAGATTGAAACAACCGCCAATGGAACCTTCATCCCTGCCTCCACATTCTCAAATCACAACACTCTATAACCCAGCATCCTTCACATATTAACAACTAAAATTCAAGGGCACAACTTCTTTCTGTTCAATTCGAGAGCCTTTGCTTTTATAAATTCATTGCAGAAGAGCATTTCCATTTGTAACAAATACCATGTCTGAATCGAATCAAGTATCAGCTTTTGACAGACCCAGATCTGTAATCAAGAAACTTGCAGCCAGATATCTACAAGAAGGAGATGGTTCTGTTGTTAGAAGAGCTATTGGAACGTAAGAGCAATTGCTTTGCATCTGTATTCTGCATTCTTGAAGCTTAGTTCAATTTTCCGGGATTTATTTTTCTTTATGGTTTGGGGTCTATCATTATTTTTTATTTTTTTTATTTCATTTTGTTCAAATTTGTATTGATTTTTATGTGTTTCAATGTGATCCTCAGTCGTGAGTTGAAGAATTTGGATCCTTTTCTGATGTTGGATGACTTCTCTGGTATTAAAACATGATCGGTTGAAATCAGGCCAATTTTAGCTGAGCAGTTTCAGTTTCTTTTGTTCTCTTTTCATTCATAGGTCATGAATATTAATAAATTCAGTATTTTGATGCCATTTGGTGTTTGAGTTTGTAGTGACTCCACCTGCGGGATTTCCTGACCATCCGCACTGAGGTTCTGAGACTGTCACTTATATGCTTCACGTATTTTACCTTTGCCCAATACCTGTTTGATTATTTGACTGTGAAATGGTTAAACACTAATTGGCTTTAAGGTTTTCAGGCAGCCATTACTCATCAAGATTTTGCTGGCCACAAGGGCACAATAAGAACTGGTGATGTCCAGGTAAATGACAGTAATTGTTGATGCTATTTTCTTTACTCTTGTTCAGATAATTGGGTAATGGAGGCACTATTAAAAAGAAATCAAAATTAAAAAATGAATCAATTGGATTGTTAATGTCTCTTTGCCTTTTTTGTGATATTTTGCTCAGTGGATGACAGCAGGCAGAGGAATAATCCATTCTGAAATGCCTGAAGGAGAAGGAACCCACAAAGGACTTCAGCTATGGATCAATTTATCTTCCAAAGACAAAATGTAATAAATTTCTTCTTCCTTTCATCAACCAGCAACAGATTTTGAATTAAGTTATTTCATAGAAAATTTGTCAAATATTATGCCAAGTTACTAAGAGTTTGTTATGGCTGAATTTTCCAGGATTGAACCAGACTACCAAGAACTTCTAAGCAAAGACATACCAAGCGCTGAGGAAGACGGAGTTGAAGTCAGGGTTATAGCAGGAGAAGCATTGGGAGTTCATTCACCGGTATACACACGAACTCCAGCCATGTTTCTCGATTTCATTGTGAAGCCAGGATCTAAATTACATAAAAGCATTCCAAAATCATGGAATGCCTTTGTTTATGTGATTGAAGGGGAAGGCTTGTTTGGATCCCAAAGCTCAATTGCTCACCATATACTAGGGTGTATGTGTGACTCATTCAGATCATGGACTAAGACAAAAAAATAAAGGAAAAAAATTCCAATATCAGTGATCATACCAATGAAATAGGATAGAATACAAGAAACTATCTTAAAAAAAATCGATTACTATTATCTATCTTTCTATTGTGTATCAAATTTATGGTTTCCATTGGTGCAAATCCAATCACCTCAATTTGCAATTTCAAATGCAAAAGACTTTCCCATTGGTAGCAAATAGTTATCTATTAAGTAGGGGACGTCCCATTTTAAAACTTGCAAGAACAGACTAACAGGGTCAGCTACTCAACTAATCTTCATACTTAAATACCGTTACTGGTTTTGGTTTTGGATGATGGAGATGGTCTTAGCGTCTGGAATATGTCCTCAAAGCCTCTTAGGTTTGTGCTTGTTGCAAGACAGCTAATTCATGAACCAGTGGTTCACTATGGACCTTTTGTGATGAATTCACTGTTTGAGATTCATAAAACTATTGAGGACTATCAATTGTGCCACAATGGATTTGACATGGGCAAATATTGGAGGTCTCAGACTTGATCGAGAGCAACATTGTAATAACTCCTATAGAACAAGGAAAAATAATAATAATAATAATAATAATAATAATGGCAAAAGGCTACTATCTTTTTCAATTGTCACCACCTTAATTGTGAGCATAATCAAAGTAGGAGAAGAGAAGGAGAAAGAGAAACAAGAAAGGTTAGAAACATTTTCCAAACTAGATTTCTCCATGTATAAATGCATGAGTGAGAGTTATGAAATGAAATGA
>JANHAO010007592.1:0-20002 GCA_026873985.1 Saraca asoca | reverse complement strand
AGGGGAGTTTCCTTAACCTAAGGGGAGAAGAAATTTTTGAATTTCACAGCCCTTGGCTGCCCCTTAACCCAAGGAAACCCAACATAGAGATGCTCAAAATGAATTCATTTCTTGGGCAACTAAGTTACTATGGCATAACTCGCGAAACACAGCTCACATACGACTTAATGTTTGTAGCTCTTATGTAACCTAATGTTTGCAGCTCACATGTGACTTATTCCTAAGCGTAGCTCTCATGCGATCTATGTATTACTCATAACCAAGGCACATCGATGCCCATCTCATTACTCACAAAGAAGTATGGCTGATTGGTCATTCAAGTATTTTGTTTTACTTTGATTTGCAGAAATTCACATTATCATTTGTGATATACAAAACATTCAAACACAATGCAACATGCAAGAATCACAAAGATTTCATCTATCAAAAGCCTCAATGAGGTAAATTTACATTAAGAAAATTCAAAATACAAGTCAAAACAAAAAAAGCCTACGACTATTACATTCTAAAAAAAAAGGCCAGACACCGGAAGATAAACTCCCATCGACTGGGGGACCAAGTAGCACGATGGGTCCATAACTTTCTTCTTCCAGTCATCCTCCTCAGCAGCAAGCTCCCCCTCAACCTCACCCTTAGCACTGAGGATTCCAAAGAGGCACACTGGGATGGTTGAAAAAGAGGAACCCTATGACATCACTATGAAGAAATAATCTAAAATCTACACGAGATCTTTCCTCATTTTCAGAGAAAGAGGATTGCCTGAAAAGGCTTCCTATATAGCAGACTATACATATCTCTTCAGAAAAATAGATCACCGAAAATATGGGAGGCTTGTCTGAATCACCCATCGGTTCACTCAATGGTTAAAGGAAGAAGAACTTCATACGCTTTAAATAATACACTGGCTTGGTTTCATCAAAGAGTCCAAAGGAACTCCCAACCACTTTCATTAAAGGCCTTGGAAGAAAACGAGGCAAACTCATCTAAGGTGGTAAGACATATATAGCATGAGGTATGACTTGGATCTATTGAAACAACAGGCTGATCGAAGACTTTAATTGCACAGTAATCCATAAAGAAGGCCCTTTACTAGTGAAACTGTTTAACTCCCAGCCCACGAAGTGAGTTGAAAGTTGGGAGCTTATGTTATATGCATTCTCTGATTATGCGAGATGGGCTAGCAAAGGCCCAATAATAGATTAAGATTAAGTGAAAAGAGTTGAGTTTGCTAGGCCACTATCTGTACGAGCAACAGAACGAGGCGATGTCCCAGCTCGCTAAAGAATGAGATCCAGCTCGTATAGCCAGTATCTCGCTATATGCGAGCTGCATTCCAAAGGTGAGCTCGTGAAGTTCATCCTCACTGACCAAAGGCCAATGATGACCCCAGATAATCCTAACTCACAGACATTGCACCTCACTCAGTAAAAAACTCGCTAAGGGAAGCCCTAAAGCAGCAACCCTCTCAGACTTAGTTCGTGGGACCAGCTTGCAAGAAGCAGCACAACGAGCCCATCCGTAGAAAGCAAACTTCAAAAGTTAGCCGTCAGTCTATAGAAGCCATTTTGTAGTAGTCTAGGCTTCTTGTACATTTATTTTAATGTGACAAAAATACAAATCGTATAATTACCATTGTAACCTTCTTAGCCTCTATAAAAAAGGGGAATGAGATCACTGTAAAAAGGGTGGAAAGGCTAAAAGTAAATACTGAAACTTTGTAAAATTCTTCTTAAATTAATAAAATGCTACCATGGACGTAGGGGCCGGTACCATTTGACTTTGGGCAAACCATGTTAAAAAGATTGTGTCTCTATTGCTCTTCCTTTAATTCTCCTCTTCATCTTTGCTTATTCAACTGAAAATAGTATGAGTCCCAGAAGAACCTCTCTAGTTGGCTAGCACATCATAGTCACATTACAAGCAACAATGATACTCGAGTAGTGAGCTACAGATACATAGTTGCCTAACGAAATAGCGACAATAACCTCAAGGCATACTAGACTAGCATTACATAATCACAAGACAAAATTTGCGATAATAATGATGAGATTCACAATTGCTAGTGCATAAGTAAAATGAAACTTGAGCTTGAGTGGAAGATGCTCGATGCTCAACCCCCATCAAAGCCTTGATGTGAGGGAGCCATCATGAGGATATGCTCGAATGAGGAGTCTTTAGAGAAAGAATATCGCTCAAGAAATACGAAGAGAGGAGGCACTGGTCATTAGAGAAGTTGCTAAGAGAGCACTGATACTAGTGAGTAGCTATAAGGGTCGCAAAAGACAAGCTAGTATCATCTTCGAGGAGATAGCAGTTAGGTACAAACCTAGGAGGGATGTAAGGACCATGGTGCATGATAGCATCAACTCTGATAGACTGTGATGGTTGAACAATACCACAGAGGTGTCAATTTAGATAGGGTTAGGAGGATCAAATTGAGTCTGAAAGTTACGTAGTGGAAATATAATGGATTAATCGTACCAATGCGAGTAGACTTGTAAGCAAGGGAACTTGCGAGCAGGCCATGTTTTGTGAGCAATGTATATGACTTACACTCGAATAAGATATGAGACTGGCGTCTCTCATTTTAGTGGTATGAAGCATTGGATGTGGGCCTATCTGTCAATGGAGATCCAAAATACCAAGTAGGCGCACAAGCTATAATGGTAGCATACACTTATGCTACAGAGGTAGTAAGTTAAATCGAGAGCTATAAAGATAGCAAGTTAATTCAAGAGTTGTGCAAAAACACTAAGTTAAATCAAGAGTTATAAGGGGACAATGTGTTGCAAGCTGCAAAGTTAGTAAAACAATCACAAGTTATAGAGGTAATAACCCCAGATGTTGTAGAGGCAGTGGGACAAGTGAAGTTATAGAGGCAATAGAGTTGGGAGAACTGTGAAAAATAATGACACATAAATTTGTGTCAAGACAACAAAGTTGAGTTTACAGAGATAGAATGCCAAGTCTACAAGGGTAAAAGACAAAGTCTACGGAGGCATCATCATTGAAGACACTAAAGTTGTGGAGGCAACTACCCAAAGTTATAGAGGGAAAACAAATATGCACTGATGCAAGTTCAAGGAGACAAAGTAGAAAGAAAGTTGTAGAAAGAAAGTTTAGGGAGGAGCTAAGGAGTAGTAAACTGAAGACGATCATGAAAGCTATGTCATGTTAAGAGTATCATTCATTTGATGTTAGTTCAAATAGTCAAGGAAGAAGTTTGAGTGGAATAGACTAAAACCCCTATGAAAATTCAAGAAGATAGCGCTTGAAACTAGAAACCTTCATGGAAGCTGTGTCAGATTGAGGTGATAGTGAGGGCATTGACATTTGAAGTGGGGGAGAATGTCACAAGTCGGCCTTATGAATCAATTCGACAAGCAAACGTGCTTAGTTTTAGACGAAACTTGGTGTAAAAATCAAACATGACAAGGAGGCGTTATGATGCAAATTTGGGAGCAAATACATTTGTAGATTATTTTTTTGAATTTTTCTTATTTTAGGGGTATTTATATTTTTTAAACATCAATCATTTATCCAATATGAGTAGATAAGTACGTAGTTGTGATCATTGCATTTTTATCTATGCGTTCATATGAAATGACATATTAAAACCCTTAGGAGCTAGGAGAAAAGTTCTTATGGCAATTGAAAAAAAATATGTCTACTCTTGTTGATAGAGATTTTGCTTAGAATGTTCTTTAAGGAAGGTGAGTTAGTGATATGATAGGCATTGTGACTCGGGTTAAGGAACAGAGTGTAGAGCTTAGAGATACTCCCTTTATACACTCAAAATTATGTAATAAGGCATAAATTAATAAAATGGAGTTATCCCTTTTCTTATTTTTAAAAGTTCCTTCTTCATATGTACAAGAGGTTTCTCGTGTGCACGTTCTTTAAAACTCAGTATGCGCTAATACTTCAATTACACTCTCATGTCAGCTTTATGTCGGCTTACGGACTAGTTATGCATTGAATTTTAGTTGTATGGGCAATAAAATCCTAAACGCCTTGAATATCTATCTAAGTGTGACTCGAATTTATTGGAAGGCTAGCATATTGGCTAAGAGTTAGCATTATATGGCATACAGTTTCGGTTAGAGAGCTACCAGCCCCGTGACAACAGTGGAAGGTGAAGTTGAAGCTTAAAATGAGTAAACCATGATAGCCACTAGTGACCACCAATCTATTTAGAAGTCAAAACTAATTTATTGTAATTAGATGTTCGCATAAAAGGCAAATGACCTCAGAGGAAAGGGGCTTAATGGAAATAAGTGTGGTTACACTAAAAAAACTAGCTTTTAATTTTTTGATTTAGTTAAATAACTTTTTTTTTCATATCTTAGAGATGTTTGGTGTACTAACTTTCTAGGGAAAAAAATTTTCTTGTAGGAACTTATTTTAAGTAACGTATAGCTTATTAGAATAGAGCTTTCAATTATTTTTTCCTAATTTATCCCTTTTCTTTTGAATAATTGACACATCGTATCTTAATTAATTAAAAATCCTTATTTCTAGTACTTATTTCTTTTAATATCATACTATTTTCAATGTTTATTTCTTTCACAAAGTCAAAGAGGACAAAAAATCACATATTATTGTATATTTGGTCAATACCCATTAATTAAACATAAATAAACAAGTATATGATATTATAAAATATAGTTAATTAAAATTTAGACAATTTTATTCTTGTTTTGAATATTTTGATTGCAATAATATACTTTGCTTTCAAATAAATATGAATTAATTTACTAAATATGTTATTTATTGATATTAATATCCTTTTACATTATTTTAAATTTATGAGCTAATCCAATAGCTAATTTTATCAAATACTTTTAATATAATTAACTAACTTATTAGCTAGTAACTAATAAAATAGTTAACAGCTAGCTTATCAGCTACTTGCATCAAATGGATTATAACTCAAGAAAAAATATTCAAATTTCACATAACATTCCATTGGGGGTCACATTTTGCTATTTTGGGAGAAGATCAAAATCTGGATAATTATGAGAAAATAATGGACGCTGATAAGGAAGTTTTTAAAGATTTAAATATTAAAGGATGACCTTTTTGAATAGTGATTATCTATAAACTATTTGTATGAACTAACCAGATGATTTCCAAGAGAAGAGTCAAAAACTCTTAATGTGTAAATTAAAATGATTCATAAATATAATTTGAATAAAATATCTAGATCATGGTATCTCAAGGTTATTGAGATTATTGTTTCTTTTGGCTTAAGGAGAATGATGCAGATTGTGTGTCTATTTTAAGTTGGATACGAACATATTTGTGATTTTAGTCTCATGTAGATGATATTCTCATTGAAAACAATGTTATGAGCCTATAATTGAGATAAAGCATATGTTATTTGTATATTTTTTATATGAAGGATCTTAATGACGCATTTTTCCTGTGGGGCTTATGGATATATCATGATAGATCCTAAGGTCTTCTTAACTTGTCTCAAAGATTATATGTTAAAAAGGTGCTCAATAGGTTCATTATATTTTATGTGCTATCTGAGTATTGCACCCTTCTAACTAGGCGAGATTTTTTTTTTTTTTTTAAAAGCCTAGTGTTCTTAAAATAATGTAAAGATTAAAATAGGTCTCATATGCTTCCATTGTTAGTAGCCTGTTGTATGTTTAAGAATGTACACATCTTAATATTGCTATTGATTTAGTGTACTTAGGAGATACTTGAGTAATCTTGATCAGAAATATTAGACTATTGTGAAGAAAGTCATAGAATATCTATAAGGTACAAAGAATTTTTGTGCTACCTTATTACAAATCTGGTGATCTGATTGTTGTTGACTCTGATTTTGTGAATTATCTAGATGATATGATGTTAATATTTGGAAACATCTTTATAATGATAGGAAAAGTTATTCTATGGAAACTATCGAGCAGTCAATTACAGCAACATCTACTGTAGAGGTAGAATGTGTTACATGCTGTAAAACCACTTGCAAGGCTAATTGGTTAAGGAATATAATATATAGATTGTAGAAAGCATATCTAGGATCTTAACCATATATTATGATAGTGCTGTCATAGTAAACTTCTCTCAAATAACAGTAAAAGTACTACCTATACAAGTATTTTGATATTAAGTATCAATTTGTTAAAGAAAGAAAATACATAAGTACTATACACGTTATCATGGGTTGTATGCTTGCAAATCCACTAATCAAAGGATTAGGTGTTAAATTGTTTGTGAACAAGTAACTATAATAAGTTTGGTTAAGCTTTTTGTGTTCAAGTTAGTAAAAGTTTCATGTTTCTAATTGAAATATTATTATATCGATATTAGTAAAATATTAATGATATTGCCATATGTTTCATATATATATATATATACATATATGATTTTACTGATTGTGCTCATTTATTTTATAGCATATTGATGGATACATTTAGACTCTATCTCATTATTATATTGAGATTTATTCCTATTTTGAGCATATCTGGGCAGATGCAATGATTATTTTATAAAGATGTACATATAATCACATCTTGACGTGTATGTCAAGTTTCTCATATATTCCTTATTATATTTTAGTTGTTGGAATATAAGTATTTAAGATATGTAAAACATTAGCATCCTTATTAGATATGATGATTCACATTATTGGGTTCTTACGCTTGATCTATGGTTGTAATGGTGTCATTCAGTCATTGTTATTATCGTTGGCATTCATCGTTGTGGCCATATATTATAGTTCAATTTCTCGTTTATTAAATTATATTGTCTAGGTGGGAGGTTGTTGAAATTTTTCTATGTAAACTATCCTAATTTAATTAAATTATATATTATTGGATTGAATGAATGTTACAACAATTAATTATTATAGGTTAATTAATTATGTGATCAAATTAATGGACATGTAATGACATTTAGATCATTGATGGATTTAAGTAGTGTAAGCTTTGTCATTAGGTCAATGACGATCGGTCAATTGATCTAGTAGAATTACAGTAAGGTAGGTCCCTATTTATACCATAATAGAATTATAGTTGTTCCATTGAGACTTCATATAGAATTTTTCTCCCTTTTTTCTACTAGGATTATAAGGAGCAAACTTATTAAAGGAGTGCTTTGTTATTATATATTCTCACATAACATCAGGTACGATCTCATTATTTTTAACTAAATTTATATATATAAATATGATGCATTGTAACATGATTTAATAGATTTTTTGATTTAACTATAATGATTTATCTTATTTATTTTTCAACATTTATTGCTTTTTATATTTTAAAATTTGTCAACACGTTTTTGCTTCTAAATTTCCCAACACAATGGATTTAAGGAGAGACGATACTCTTCCATGGGCTCGTCTGGAAGTTATTTGGCTTTTATAGAAACGGAGAAATTTGGCCATTTCACAAATAACTTCCAATTCTTTCGTAATCCTAATCAAATTATCCAGAATTTTGCCATGTCTGTTTTGGCAGCTGAAGAAGATTATGCTATTTTCTCAAAGAATCTAGTTTATTTTATTCTAAATGTAGTCTGGAATTCTTCCACCAACGACTGGGTGAAGCTCAACATTGATGAAACCTTTAAAAATTTCACTGCTCTAATTGGTTGTGGTGGCCTAATCCATAACTATTTAGAAGTTGGCTTGGATGCTTTTCTTGCAATCTTGGCACTTGTTCTTCCCTTGAAGCTAAAATTTGGGGAGTTATGATAAGTTTGGAGTTAGCTTGGAATTTAGACTTCAAGCAAGTTATCTGGAATCAGATTCTCTTGTGCTTACTGATTTTCACAAGCAGCCCAGCAATCCACCTCTAAAGCATATAAATCTCTTAAAGAAAATGCCGGAATCTTTTGAACAAGAATTGGCTTGCGACTATCAACTAGGTTTGTAGAGAGGCAAACTTTTGTGCTAATTGGCTTACCAATCTAGCCCCCTCTCTCGAAAGGAGGTCCTTCCACTATGATAGGCCTCCATCTGATTCAAGTATTTCTTTTTTGTTTTTTTTTTCTGTTTTTGGGCTCCTAGCCCCTCTTATTTACCAAAAAAAAAAAAAAAAATGTTTGCCTACAATCTTAGGTGTGATACGAGGCCACCAAGGCTGCAAGGCACCAACCACTCTATCCCTATGCGTTACGTATTGGAAAAACCAGTTAAAGAAAGCGGGGATGTTTGGTATATTATTATTAGAAAATTAATGTTCGTGAGTCGGACATCTCAATCTATTTAATTACACATGAAAGTTTCATCCGTGATTTTGAATGAAAATAAAGTGAACCTTTTAGCTGTGAGGAGTGGTTGTAGTTACATTTATATTTTTTCTCATAATTACACAATGAAAGAAATAAGCTCTTATAAATGTATTATACATTGATAATATAAGGAGAATTGATCTCATTTATTTAAAAATATAATTAATTTACATTATAATATAAATATAATTTTCTTTATACAACAACGATAAGAAGTATTAAATTTATAATTTCTAACCTATCATCTAAATTTTTCATTATTAAATTACTTATAATTACTTACATAAATACAATTATAACACAACATAATAATAATATGAATATAAATGTAATACAATAAAATAAATAATTGTATTGAAATTTTAATGTGTCGGTAATACTAGAAATTTTTCTAGAGTTGGGCGGAGTTTTTTCTCTCATTGATTGTGTGGTTAAGGGGAGTGAACAATGGCGTTTGATTTGGTGAAAAGGGAAGACATATAAGCTTTGGCATGTTTCTACTCCTTCAGTCATGCCTTCATTTTTGCTTTGCAAAATTGGGTGGCAAAATTAATGCTATTAACTATATATCTTTAATCTTTATTGACCTAGTCAATATCTTGGCCTTTTTCATCCCACATGGTTTGGTAGTCTAATCCCTTTGTTGGGGCTAAAAAACATCTTTAACGAAACTAATATCTTTTATTTATATTTATAATTAAAAAATACTAATATAATAAAAACTAATATTCATTATTTTAAAAAGAAAAATATTTTTTTATTATCATAATATCATATATCATTTTATTAATCACAATATATGAGTGACAAGAAAATTCTTTATTTATTTACAAACAAATAAAATAATTTTTAAAAAAATAAATTGAAATTTAAGTTATGTTTAATTTATACCCTTTCATTTGCCTCAATTCAGCCTTCTCCGGAGTTTTTAATCATCATATTTTATAATTATTAGAAACAAAATAAATTTATATTAACTTTTTTATACTCACTCTTTGTCGTATATTTGCAAGATCGTGGACCTCACAAACATATAAGAGAGAATGGACAAAAAGTGAATATAAGAGTGTGAGAGTATTATTATTAAACATCCAGAGAAAATTAGCTGTAATACATTAGCATACAAATACAAATAATTTCATTTTCTAAATTAAAAGCAAAGTTAAATTTTCATTTTTATACAATTTTGGTATATTCTTTTCTTGGCGCCCTCACGTGGGAAAGGATTTGGAGCGACGCATAAGTTACTGAGATCGCGGGGCCAGGTGTCTGCATGTAGTGTTGATGGTATGATGAACGAAAACAACATTTTAGGAGACATCAAAATTACGAAGAGTCTGCTTGCTTTGTCCAAGTCTTTTTTCCCTCCAACACGGTGGTTGGGATTAGCAAGGTTGACGTGTACAACTGCCGCATAAGCAGTAGAATAGAAGGACTCGCTCCTCTCATTCAGATTTTGCAAATTTGCTTAGCTTGTGACCAGCAATTTCTGGCTCAACATTTGGAGGAGGGATTGAGAGAGAAAGAGAGAAGAGAGAAGAGAGAGAGACACACAGAAACAGAAAGAGGCAAACAAAACATTTCTCTCTTTCACTTTTACGCCTTCCTCCTTCCCTTTTCTCTCTTCTTCCAATCTTCCTCTGGGGTGTTGAATTTTGGTTTCTGGGTAAGGTATGTTTCAATGTAGATTGATCAGAATATCTCAAAAGTTTTCATTTTTTTTCAGTAAAGGGATTTTCTAGATTGATAAATTGTATGTACGTTGGAATGTGATGTCTCTGAAGCATGGTTGGTTTTCTGTATATAAATTTATGAGCTGCATTGTTGTTTTGATCAATGTGGATGATGCAGGGGTCTGTTGATTGAATGCGGTGACCTCTGCTGGATAAATTGATTCTGTGATTTTGGGATCACAGTATGACTAACCGAACTGCCGAAGTTTCCCAGGTAAAAATCCGGCACTCTTCATTTGTTTGGAAACAAAAGAGCACTTTTTTTTTTCTTTTCATGTACTCGGTCACTTTTTTATGAAACGATTCTATGGCAAATGCATTTTTTACATTTTAGATGTAATTTTTTGTTCTAAACTCGAGATTACTTGAGAGAATAAAGGATTACAAGTGCCTTGGATTCTTAGAATATGAAATTTTAAGTATAGGTGTTGGGTTCATTGAAGGGAGAATTAGTCATCTGGGTTTTGTTTGTTGTAGGGAGATGCTTCTGTACCGCCTCCTCATCCTCAGCCTCAATCTCAGTCTCAGCCTGGATTAGATCCTCTGCATTCGAATAGTGGCAATAAGGTAATTAATGTTATCCGTGGTGATGAGATTTTCTAATGATTTTGGATCTATGGAACTGTTGCCAGTATACACCTTAGCATGACTGCAGTTATCATCATTGTCAAGCTTAATGTATCATCAGACAAATCAGATGATGGTTCAGTTGCTTCCAAAGTAGGACTTTGTACACGAGCACATTAAAATTTACAAATTATAAAAGAACTTGGATTATAATACAAGTGCAACTTAATTGAACTTTCTCATAAAATGAATGGCACACAATTTTTTTCTTTTATATCTTCATTATTAAATTTAGCTGGTTATTTTTAATTGGCAAAAAGAAATTAATATAAATATCTTCATAAATGAACTTCTCTTCTTGTGGTTTCTCTTTACATGACAGTTCAAATTCCTGAAATTTCATGTCTTGCAGATTTTCAAGAGTGGGCCACTTTTCCTATCTTCAAAAGGTATGTTTCCTTTTATGGAACTATAAGCAGCTATACAATGAACAAAATCACCTCTAACAATACCAAGAGAAAAAGTCAGCACTCTGTATATTTTTCCAAGATTTGGGGAATCATATATGCTACAGTTGCAGAGCCATATACTCTTTTTTTTTTGGCTAAAAGAGAAGATGGACCAGGGGTTACCTGTGTCACTACCCTCACTGGGCATTACCATAGGAATATTTTATTCCAGAGTTTGCGGAGTCATTATTTATTACATTGTTTGCATTTCTTGTTGCAGGAATTGGATGGACATCATGGAAGAAGAGGTGGTTTATTTTAACGCAGACTTCACTGGTTTTCTTCAGAAGTGATCCGGTAAGTAACTGTTCTAGAATCTGGTCTTGTCCATCTGTGTGTCTGTGGACCATTCATGGATGCCTTTCTCATTTTTGTTCTTTTATCATTCTATTCTTTTACTTGTCAGAGTGCTGCTCCTCAGAAGGGGAATGAAGTGAATTTAACCCTTGGTGGCATTGACCTCAACAATTCAGGCAGGTTGGCTTGTTTTTCAAAAACTACACGTCCTAAGTTTCTTGTTGTCTTTTTATTGTCTTCATAGAGGAAATTGCGATGCTTAGTGACCTCGCAAACTCACTTCATCAAATTTTCTAGTGTTGTTGTCAAGGCAGACAAGAAACTCTTGACTGTTGCTTTTAATGATGGTCGGGATGGACGAACTTTCACACTTAAGGTGCTTCAGTTATTTTCTTTTTTATGCCTTTTTTTCAGGGATTTTCCTTTTGCTCAATGGATTTTTGATTTGTTTGTTTTTAGAATGCAAAGAAATCAGAAAATGATCACTGCTTTAAATATTCTCTATCTATTTGTCATTATCTTTATGTGCTCTTTTAGAATTGTATAATCATTAGATTTCCACCTATTTTGTCGGATTGGGATTTGGAGAGGGTAGCACTTTTGGTCACAATGAGAATATTTTTATTTAAATATCATTAGTAGCATGTTCATAGCAATAAAAGAAATACCAAGCAAATTTATAATATTTGATATCTTCATCACCTAAACTAGAATGTTCTCTTTCGGTCAACATATTATGGAAGTTTGACCTCTTTATATCACGGTCAAAGGAGGGCTCAATGGTTTAAAAACATGTTGAAATAAAGATAGGCCAAGAAATTTGAAAGAATTATCAATTTCTGCTGGTCGCCTATGATTTCATTTGTCGATGCTGCAGGCTGAAACTACAGAGGATTTATATGAGTGGAAGACTGCACTTGAGACTGCTTTGGCACAAGCACCGAGTGCCACTAGTTCTCATGGAATGGGGCAAAATGGTATATTCAGGAATGACCAAACTGATCCAAATAATAATTCTACGGACCAGTGTACGCACTTCTTATCATTGTGCTTTATATATGTTAGATTATTTCACCTTGAAACTTCCTTGTGTGTACATCATTGATGTTGCACATAAGTTGTACGAAGTGTTTTAGGTCATCATCCCAATATTAGTTGGAAGAGCTAATACTAAGTATGTGTAGGGTACACTAAAAAAAACTAGCTTTTAGCTTCTTAACTTGGTCAAATAGTTCTTTTTTATATTTTAGAGGTGTTTGGTACACTAACTTTTTTGGGTAAAAATGCTTTCTTTTAAGAGTTTTCTTCTAAGAAGCTACTCAGTGTAACTTATAACTTATTCGAATAGAGTTTTCAATTTTTTTTCCCTAATTTATCCATCTTTTTTTGGTTGATTAACAGTCTAAATCCTAGTTAATTAGAAACTCTCATTTTTAAAATTTATTTTTCCTAATATTATACTATTTTCAATCCTTTTTTTTTTAGAAAAGCCAAAGAGGATTAAAAAAAACTTATATATCATTGTATATTTGGCCTATGCCCATTAATTTAACATAATTAAATAAATAATATAAGTGAGTAAATAAATAAATAAATATATGATGTCATAAAATATAATTAATTAAATTTTAGATAGTTTTATTTTTATTTTGAATATTTTAATAGAATTAATATACTTAGATCTCAAAATAAATATAAATTAATTTACTCCATATATTATTTAATGATATTAGTATGTCCTTTTATGCCATTTTATATTTATAAGTTAGTTCAACAACTAATTTTATCAAAAACTTCTAATACAATCAATTAACTTATCAGCTTTCAGCTAGTAAAATAGCTAACAGCTAACTTATCAGTTACTTGTTTCAAACAGACTCTAAGTTTGAAAGAAACTTTATTTTTATTTTATCATTTATAATATCAGCATATTTGAATCTTACAGGTCCATTTATATAATGGCACTGGCTGTAGTAACAACTATATGCTTGTGTTGTTTCTGTTGGATGTTATGATAACATTTCAATCTGGTGTTTTTTTTTTTTGGCGGTCCTCTGACTCAGCTTTATATATTTGCTTAGTATCTCAGTTGTGGAAATTTCTATGATAGTGTTTTCCTCTTAATGCTGTAAAAATATATAACTTGCTTTTGTTTTATATTATAATTTTGGATTGCTTTTATAGTGAAGGATAGAGAACCAATGAAATCAACCGTCATTGGCCGGCCAATTTTACTTGCTCTGGAGGATGTTGATGGAACTCCATCTTTTTTGGAGAAAGCTCTTCAGTTCATAGAGGAGCATGGTGTGTTTCCTTGCAATAATTGTTTTTCTTTTTGTTATTGAACTTAGAACTATAAAAACATTTGTTTGTGCTTTGTCGAAAGAATTTTAAAATTTATTGCATGTTCATTTTGGACTTTCGTGGACAAAGTTAATGATTCTTCTACTTACTTTATCTCCCACCTCGGATGAGAGAATGTTTTCAACACATGTCCATTTATCCCCTGCCTCAGATATTAAAATTGTTAATGCTCTTATATATGAATCTAATCAACTTTACATAACAGGAGTCAAAACTGAAGGGATCTTGCGACAAGCAGCTGATGTTGAAGATGTGGAACGTCGAGTTCGGGAATATGAACAAGGTCAGTGCCTTTTGCTCTTGGATATTGTTTGCGTTTTATGTTTCTGTCTAGATGTAGCTTGCATCCCTTGGTATAAAAGAGGGTCATACTCACAAGTCAAACCATTAACAAGTCTTGTCATATTTTGGGATCTGCCTTGCAAATGCTCTGAGAAATACGAGGATTATCGTTCATGTATTAAATATAATTCCTAGTTAAATTTGCCAGTTACTTAATTATTATATTGGACCCCCTGGCATTTCATTAACTTTCCATTTGTATAATTTGTATGCCATATGCATGCAGGAAAAGTTGAGTTTTCCGCACACGAGGATGCACATGTTATTGGTGATTGCATTAAGGTATCTTCATGATTAACTTAATGCTTGCTTCCTATATGTTTTTCATACATCTAAAGGTATAATTTCTTACTTTCATAAATTTCCAGCATGTAATCCGGGAGTTGCCATCATCTCCAGTTCCTGCATCTTGCTGCAAGGCACTGTTAGAAGCATGCCGTAAGTGTTTTTTTTGGGACTGTGGGACATTTTGGGGCTTAAACTGCCTTGTGATATTTTATAAGTCTTTTTTTTTTTTTTCTTTTTCTGTTTATGTATTTCAATATATCTCTTTTGAAGTTCGTTTGTCGGTTCATAATTGGAAAATTGCATGATCGTTAGGAACTGATCGTGCTAATAGAGTTTCTGCCATGCGTGCTGCAATTAATGACACTTTTCCTGAACCAAATCGTCGTCTATTGCAAAGGTATTTAATTAAGTAATTTATTTTTTTCTGTCCCTTAACTTTTGAGTTAACAATTGTGAATCACTTTAAGTACCCTTATTCCTTAATTTAATTACAGAGTCATATTCAGTGTTCATTTTATTTCATCTTTCTCATGTTCAAGAAAATACTTCATTGCAAATTCTATAATGGGCCAAAGACTTTCTAAGATCGACAATACTCATGCACATATATATGTATGGTATATGCTATTTTATTGAGGGGATATCTAGAACATGTGGTTTATGATTGAGATTGTCAAATTGGAAGGAGCATCGTTGAAGTGAGTGGACTCTTTCAATGATGGCTTATTAATTTTCCTAATTTCCAACCAATTCTTCTTTTTTTTTTTTCCATTATATCTTCCTTTGTTAAATCCGCTTTTTGTAACAAAAACTATTCATTTCACTCATGTTCAGAATACTCATGATGATGCAAACTATAGCTTCCCACAAAGCTGTAAATAGAATGAGCTCCTCGGCTGTGTCAGCTTGCATGGCACCGTTGCTTCTTCGTCCACTTCTAGCTGGGGAATGTGACATTGAAAATGATTTTGATGTCGGCGGTGATGGTTCTGTTCAACTTCTACAGGCAGCTGCTGCGGCAAACCATGCTCAAGCAATTGTTATAACTTTATTGGAAGAATATGACAAGATATTTGGGGTAGGTCTAATATAAGAATATCTTGACATTGATTTCAGCTTCCATCTATAATCTATGCATACATGCATACAGACATACTTTTTAAGTGTTTTTCACTTAACAACCACAGAGCTTCTCGGCGATTAATTACATATTGAATTCTCTGTACTACTGCCACTTTAGATCCTTATCCTTAAGTTAATCTTATTACAGCAAGAAGGCTCTGTATCCCCTGATCTCTATAGTGACTCCGAAGAGAGTGGAAGTGAGAGTGAGGCGGCTACTGATGATGATGATTACTATGATGATGATGAGGAGGAAGAGGATGATGATGAAGAGGAATATGAAGATGAAGAAGAGGAGGATGTTGATGATGATGAAGAGGAGTCTGATGTGGAAGCAGATGACGATAATGTTAGTGAAAGCTGCAGTGAGTCAGGGGACTCTAAAGACAAAGCTGTCCATAATGACAAGGTTTGCATCTTTTTCAATTATTTCATGATACATCGTAGAAAATTGTAGGAATGAATTCTTTTGTTAAGAATATCAGCTTCATTACACATTGACATGACTAAATCTAAAAAAAGGTAAATTATACAACTCATTTACTTTATAATCCTTTGGCTCTGGACTTGAGCTAAATTCAACTACAACATCTTTAACTGAATCAAGGGGAGAAGGACCTTTTTATCCACTTTTCATAATATTTTAGTCCTCAATTACTTGCCCTTCCCAAACGTGCATCTGTCTGGAATTAGTCCTCATCTAGTTGCATGTGAATGGGAATATTTTATTTTACTTTAGAACCTTACTGCCATTCTGCTACAAATTTGCTTTTACCATCTTCATGTCACATTAGTTTTTGTTTCGGCCTTTGTATTTCTGTCAAACAAGCTGTTTCTCTATCCAAGTTCTAGAAGACAACCTCAAATTCCCTTACAAAAGATTTTTGATAAAAAAGTTATAATTCTTTCATTCTATTATCTATTAATTATAATTTCATGAAATGTACAGGACCATGATCATTCTAGTTCAGGGTCAGATGAGAGTGAAGATCTTAAAGCCAATAAAACATTACCATCAAGTTCACTTGAAGTCTCAAAGCCTCAGCATGAAGATGTCAAAAGCCGTGAAACTATTCCAGTTAAGGCTGCTTCTGCAAAAGAGGCCAATAAGCCTGCCGAAATGCTTGCAAGTGCTTCTATGGACAAAAGTACAGTGCATTATTCAGATTGTCCTACCCCTACTTCGTGCATCAGAAAATCTATAACCATTTCCCATGGTTCACATGGTTCTCATCGCCGAACTGTATGGGGGCGTACCTCTGTGAGTAAATCTTTTCACAATTAATGAGATGTGTCCTTTTTATCTTGGCATTTTTGTATTGATCAGTTGCCCAAAATTGGTAAAGCTGTCTATGTCATGTACATTTAGCTTCTTTTTCTATGAGCCTAGTGCCTTTGACTTTATTTGTGCTACTAAGTAATAGTTATTCCTTATCCTTTTGTAATATATCCAGGCAAAGAAGAATCTTTCCATGGAATCCATTGATTTTCCTCTTGAAGAAGAGTAAGTGAATGACAACTGTGTTCATTTATCTTTCTCTAAGTCTCTTAAGCTATTTTTGTAGTTTCTAATAATTTTATTTTTTGGTTTTCAACGTTGTTCTGTATTGTATGGAACTCTTGTCCCAGGTGAATTTTAACTGGTTATAATATTATTTGTGATTGATCAATGTCTGATGTGTTTGAGAGATGAACTTCAAACAAAAGAAAATGTGCAATGGCGAACAAAAGTATTGAGGGCTCCAGCATGACTTCTGAGGAAATAGTATATATATTTCTAAGTTTGCTTTTATTTTAATGGTTAATTAGTATTTTATGCTCATTCCACCTTAAGTTTCACAATGTTTAGTTGATCTTTAATGCTAAGAACTATGGAAACTGGTCAGGAGAGAAGTTCTCTTCCTTTATCAATTAGTTTTCCATTACAATTCTTTTGAACTCTATCTAGTATCATTCCACAGAACACAATTTCTTACTATTTATAGTTTTTCTTTTTCGAAGTCTAATAATCATGCAATCAAAGTTCAAAGCACATATATTTCTTACTGGTTTTCTGGATGATGATGATGATGTGTAACGTGTAATTTGATGTGGTGCATTTACTTAGAGTGGCCATGGTTCTGGTTAGTTTATTCACTTTTCTCAGTCTTATTTATGTTTCTGATTATACAGAGATGAAACTGAGACGCTGGAAGCTACTAAGAAGGAAGTGCAAGACCGTATTGCAGACGAAGTAGACACTTCAATTTGATATCTGGATGAATTTGTATTTTATGTGTTAGAATTCTTTTGAAATAAATTCTTCATCTTCTAATTTTGCCTCTTTGCTATAGGTTAAAGGCAATGCAAAGCTGCAATCTGATCTGGAAAAAAGAAAGAACGCCTTGCACGAGCGTAGTGAGGCTCTTAAGCAAGAAGTATGTTCATTGCTAAAGAATATACGTGCACCTTTCTTCTCCCTCTCCCACTCTATATATAATAGGAATTAAGATTTTGTTTTCATAATTTTTTTTCCATAGGTGGCAAGACTACAGGATCAGTTGCAAAAGGAGAAGAATTCTAGGGCAATTCTTGAAGCTGGTCTCAAGATTCCTCAAGGACGCTTGTCCGGTTTACCTGGTATTGATAAACAGGTCTGTCTACCTTACCCCTATGTGGTTTACTGTAACGTGTCTTGATCATTTGGTAAATTCTTAAATTTGAAAAATTGCTAAAGACCAAGGCAGATCTTGAGGGATTAGCTCTGATAGAAGCAGATCTCACCAATTTAGAGCAGAAGGTTGATGATATTGGGGTGCGGCTTAATCAACAACGTGAACGGAGATTGTATGTTCATCATAACTTACGAACTTCTTGTTGATTTTGTTTTCCTTTGTTAACAATCCCTTTTTTTTTCCTCAAATTTCTGCAATTTTCATCAAAAATTCGTTTGCAATTTGTTCTTCCCTAGGCTATGCGGAAGATCTTTTGATGGCACTTGAAATTAGGTAACTAAATTTACTTTCTGTTTGGAAAATCTGTTTGACAGGAAGAATAAGCCTGATATCGAAGTTACAGCCCCTTCGAAAAAAGACAAGTCAAGAAATAAGGTAAATATAAAGGTTTTACCTAAGAATTTGTTCTGTGGTCTTTGTACATAGGTACTAATATCAAAACCAACTAAATGTTGGACAGTAAGACTAAAGTTAACTCACCTAGTTTTAATTCATTTATTTTCTTGTATAACTTTATAAAGTAGTGAGCCAAATATGCTGACATTAATTTGGAATTTCAATATTTGGTACAACAGGATAATGAGAATGAAAGAAAGATGGAAACTCCTATGCCTCAGAATAATGTCAAGAAATCTGGCTCAAAGGGTGAGGTAGGTTTGATAAACCCGTAACGAATCTAGTTTTAGGCCTCTTTTGAATTTATTTAACATTGCTTATTCAAGATGGTAGATGAGTCAATGAAATCACAGCTACATGGAAAGTTGACTTTGAAACTTGGTCAACCATAGTATGTTGCAAATGGATAGGGTAGATAACGTTATTCCATGTAAATGTTTTCGCCTTTGTGTTCAAATTCTTCTACTTTGCGCTAACAAAACTGACAACCCCGACTAAACTTTGTGAAGGAGCGGCGTAGTCAGTCAGCAAATGAAATCCAAAATATGGATAAAGGACGAGAATCAGGTGAATCTGCACAGAGCACACAAGAACGAAAAGGATCTGAAACAAGTAGAGATGTCCATGTTGCAGATAAAGGTGGTTCAGCCAAAGAAGTTCAGTCTTCAGACAAATTTAAGAAATCAGATAGTCAGTCAACCCATCACTCTGATAAAAGGAACCAGCAGCAACACCTGGAAAGAGGAAAGTCAGCAGGTCATCAGCATTTTAATGTTGATAAAGGTCGATGATTACAAGGCCAACCTTTTTGTCTTGCAATGAACAAATTTTAGGTATTACATGATCATTGCAATCATTCAGGCTTGTTCCAGTTCACATCTGGCATTGCTTTTGTCTTCAATGTTTTGTGTGGTTTATGAAGAAAAGTGTTACTTAAACACATAATCTCTTTACACTATCACTCATTTTTACAGACACGTAGTAATCTGAGTCAGACAGGTTCTGTACGGGGATAGTGTAGGAGATAATGTGTGAAGTAGCCCTATTTGTTTATAAAATCACAGTAAGCGAATAAAGCTTGTCTGATAAAATTGGCACAAGATGCAGAAAAAATCTTCAAAATGCAGATGTACAAGGAAGCATAGATCAATCATCCCCCATGACATAAATCCAAGCTATTTGCACTCTAGGTTGCTGATATTTTTGCTGGTTGAGTGACAAGCATGATGATTTTGTACTGGTGTATGCAATAATGTTAAGTTGCTTTTGCAAAGCATTATGCAGACAGAACTTTGTCCAAGTCCCATTGATCTGAGATTATGAAGTTCAAATTTTGGTGCTTTCATGAAATCAGCTATTAGGAATCAATCTCAGGTTCTCGTATCTGGATTGATTTTCAAACCCCACGAAACTTATT
>JANHAO010007591.1:0-20030 GCA_026873985.1 Saraca asoca | reverse complement strand
ATTGAATGAAATAACTTCTCACCATGGACTTCATCTTACGTATGCAATGCCCGATGAATGCAATATAAGATGAACATTCAACCTTCGTATCTAAATCACAGAATGTATAGTTCTGGATGTGATAGGGCTCAATCAAATTGGCCTAGGGCACCCACCCAAACTAACATAATCTCCCTTCTCCTTTAGTCAAGGTCTTTTCCTATCTATTTAGCATCAAGAGTGTGGGCCAGAATGATGGAATTTATTACCTAACAGCTCATCTAACCGAGTTCAAGAGGATCTTGCCACAAGGTGATGCTAAGGGCAAGTCTAATGTAGGGAACTATAAATTCCACTAGTTTTATGTTTCTTGCCCTTCTTTGCATCATCTTTGTAATTTTGGCTTCATCCTTACTCCTAGTAAGCAAGCTGAGGATGTGTGAGCTTGCATAAATTCATGTTTTATTCTCTAGTTTTGACTTTCTATTTCATTTTGTAGATGGAACTGGAAAGGAGAAACCAACATTAGAGGCTAAGGAGGTTGAGGTGTTGGGCTAGTTCGTTACTGTAGATGATCTGAAGAATAATCTCAAATTTGATGAGGATCTACTTCATTCATTTAAGCTTGCTCCAGCTTTAAATGTCAAGCTTACTAGAGACATCTGAGCTCGTCAAACTAAGGAGGTCGGTCTAGTAAATTTTGAAGAACTCGAAAACATGTTGGGACTTAACCTCCAAATGCCACAATCTTCTCCCTCTACTTAGTCTGCTATTGTTGCTATAGCCTCTGCTACTACAAGTCAATCTTTCCCAATCATAGCAGTAATGTCCCTGCAAATGTTGGCTCCCACCTTGCTTCCCAAGGTGGTCAAGGGGGTCAAAGATGTTGCATCCCCATCTGATCCTCCTATCAAAAAATAAAAAGTAGACATGGGGAAGGGGGTTGTTATCACTACAAAAGAGGTGGCACTTGTGGTTGAGGACAAGGAGCAACCTATCGGTCTTGACCCAAAGACAAGGGAGTACTTCGATTACCTCCAAGAGAATGTTGAGCTGATCTTGGGGCCTTGCAATAGGGCCAAAGTATTGAAGTCAAAAAAATCCTCGGGGGAAGGATTGATGAGCTATGCGACTCATCATGTCTTGCTGGTAAGTAAAGTCCTTTCAACTTGGTTCTCTTACCTCTTTGTAATTCTGACTTGATCATTTGATTTTTTAAGGCTTGCTAGCAACAATAAAGTCAACGAAAACTCTGTGAGCTTAGGACAAGGGGAAGAAAAAGCTTAGGAGCGACTGATTGTGGTTTGTCACAGCTGATTAAATTAGAAATTTATAAAATCAGATTGCACTACTCTACTTGTAACATAGAGCAATACCAGGTCAAACCCAAAGATCATTTGTGGATATCACCAACCAGATTAGGAGATGTAATTGGGGGGGGTTGGCAGAACTAAACTAATAAAAAAACACTAACAAAACAGAACTAAAATACAAATAACAAGCAACTAGCCTAAGGAAATCAACTAGCTCGAGATTAATGCATCCTTGGTCACTTAAGGTTCATTCAATTGTTGAAAATCATAACAAGAAGCCTTGGAATGATTAATGAATCCATCCTAAGCATTCAAGATTCAGTCAAGCAAACAACACATCAAAAGGGCTAGTTTTCCTATCCTCTTCCTAATATTAATCATTAAGTAACTATCATATAATATCTAAATTAAATGAAGTCATTAAACTTAGATATTTACAGCAAAATAGAGAGGAAATAGGAAAGAAATGACTAGCAATTGAATGTAAGATGGAATACTAGGATCTCAACATAAATCTTCAAGCTTTGTTAACCCCTTATGCTGATTATAAGATTAGCCTTCCATAGAGGCAGAAAACTACAAGGAAAAATGGAAGAAAATGAGCTACCCTGAGCTACCAAAAACTAAGCTAAAAAACTAATCTAAAAACTACTTGAAAAACTAAACCAAAAACTTCCAAACAAAAAGACTTTGCCCAGGTAAAAGGAGAAGCTAGTTACATGTAGGTGGATAGGCAATGATGACTAATTGGTGTAGTCTGCTACTACCATTACCTGTGGTGCTTAATGCAGACTGCTTTCTCTTTCTTTTCTACTGACTTATGGGTCTCCAATTGGTTAAGTGTTTGCTGGATCAAAGGATGTGCAATTGGGCTCAAGATCCATGCCAATTAGGGCCTTGAAAATCCAATTCTACAGAGACCATTTTCATAATATTTCTACCCCTGAATTTCTAGTTCATTTTACATGCCCATATTGACATTTTTAGCTCTAGAAGTCTGCATAGGAATTGTGGATTTATGTCGCAGCTTCCATTTGGGCTTTGTTTCACCTCATTTGGATCTCTATAGCTCAAGTTATTGTCTATTGAATGCATGAAGGTCGGGCTGCCAGGGACAGGGCTGAGATAGTATTCTGATTCTAATTTGAGCTCTAATTTTGGATGAGCAATTGTGTGATTCATCTTTTTCAGTCTTCATGAAAATTGTAGATCTATCTCTTAGCTTTCCTGTAAGAAAATAATCACATCAATTGGACAAGTGTATCTCAAGATATGGCCAGATTGTAGAAACTACTCAAAATGGCCAAGATGCAGAATTTTCCAAATGATGTCAACTGACACTAAATCTTAAATACACACTAACATAGCTAGAGTAAGTCATTTTTGGACCTTAAAATACTAAGTGAGAGGAAAAATAAATGTGTTAAATATTTTGTTATCAGTGACCTAGCAGCCGTAACTATCGAGGCACTAAAACTGAAAGAAAAAGCTAGAGATGCCGAAGTTACTAAAGAAAAGGCCAAGGAAGCTTTATCTCATGAGATGGTAGATCGTGGGGTAGTCACATCCAACCTCAATAAAGTGGTTGATGAGCTAATGAGAGTAAAGGGTGAACTAGATGCAATAGTGCAATGACCTAAGGCTGCCAAGAAGAGATATGAGGTGGCCAAGGATAAAGTTGCTTTGACAAAAGAGAAGGTTGCATGAGCTAAGGTGGAGACTGTTGTGCTAATTGCGAGAGCTAGAGAAGAGACGACATTCGAGGCCACCATTGTCTTCTTGTTCACCTTGTGGGAGAAGCATCTGGAGAAGGATTTTTCCTTCTTTGGTGTGAATGTTCTTGAGTTCATTAAAGACTTCGAGAAGGATACAAAGGTAGCTTCTCCTGATAGGGGTTAATAGTTAGTAGGTGGCATTTCTCTGGCTTAGGACATGATTTGAAGAGAGACTAGCTCATAGGTCATGGAAACTACTAATGATCAAACGATTGTCAACTTGCTTGTCTCACATATGGACCCTCCAGACTAGGGTGCAACTTCCAAGGGCCAATCTTCTCCATAGGCCATAGTTTGCGACAATCTCTAAATGTAATTCTGAATTTTTAGACATAAATTCTCCTTATCGAGGGGAATCTTTAATGAACTTTTCATAATATTTGTGCTCTATTCCTGCTTTATTTGTCCAAATTTCCATAGTTGTTTATTCAGTAGTTTGCAAACAATATCATGAATGAGTTCCTGCAAAACATGACTTAATGAACATTAATTAAAATGAACGTCCAATAGGTCAATCGACCTTATTTAACAAATTAATGACTTTGATCATTGTCAAGATGAATACATGAGTGCAATGCCAAATAGTAAGTTGTATGCGGTGCCAAGTAGTAGGTCACATGCGATGCCAAATAATAGGTCACATGCGGTGCCAAGTAGTAGGTCGTATAGGTCATATGTAGTGCAGAATAGTTGGTCACATATGGTGCCAAGTAGTAGGTCACATGTGGTGTCGAATAGTTGGTCACATATGTTGCCAAGTAGTAGGTCACATACGGTGCCAAATAATTGGCCACATACAGTGCCAAGTAGTAAGTCATATGTGGTGCCAAATAGTTGATCACATAGGGTGCCAAGTTTTTGTAAGTACATCAAGTTGAATGCCTCTTTTGGATTAGAAGGGCAAGTGTTTACTTCTAGATTAGAAAGGCGATACTCACTTTTGATATAGTATTTTATTAAAAATTTATTCATATATTAGTAACCAATCATAAAAATTCAAAAACATTGATGGTTTTATCAATTTCAGAACAATGTTACAAGATTAGATAAGTAATATTCAAATTCATAGATTATTTGGGTAGAGATGTTCAATATCTTGTGGCTTTCCACCAGAAATCACATTAACCTTCCTCCCTTTTATCCCTAGCTTGACTTCATCTTTATAGCAACTTCAGGCTGTGTGCTAATCACCTCGCACACATCCAATTCCATTAGGATTCAGGAATCTAATGGTGAGTGTCCTGGTAGATTCGACCATATCCAAGTCATTGATCATAGGCCACCCCAGCACCAAATTATATGCTGAGGGATAATCGATGATCAGAAAGTCTACCAAGATGGTTGCTTAGCGACCTAAACCTCCAAGGGTAATAGGAAGCCTAATTTGCCCCACTAGTAGTATTGCATCTCCTATAAAGCCATAAAGAAGCCCTAGTGAAGGCTTTAGTTAATTTGCACTTAGACCCATCTATTCAAAACATCTCTTGTACATGATATTCACTAAGCTGCCTATATCAATCATAATTCTTCATACCTTGGTGTTACCAATTCTGGCTCAGATAACCAGTGCGTCATTATGGGGAGAATGT
This sequence comes from Saraca asoca, assembly GCA_026873985.1. Taxonomy (NCBI): domain Eukaryota; kingdom Viridiplantae; phylum Streptophyta; class Magnoliopsida; order Fabales; family Fabaceae; genus Saraca; species Saraca asoca. Next base: position 15,374 of record JANHAO010007591.1, on the reverse strand, counting down.
ATCCCTCATGCATTTTCATTTGTAAAGGTGATGCTGTCTAAGGTCATCCTTACTTTCTTGACAGGACCCTCAAATTTACTATGTCCTATGAGCAGTATGTGATTTACTTCTCGCACGTAGCATTCATGTGACCTATTTGAAATGCCTGTAATGTTAGCCCACCATGAATGGTAAATAAAGTTCTTATCGAGGGTGCCTCGTCCTGCTTAGGAGTCTATTGGGGCTACTATTGTCCTGGTTGCTATTCCACAAGTCGCACCACATAATCCCTTAAATGACTTCTTTTGATTAGGTCCTTAATTGCATCTTTAAGTGCCTTGCGTTCCAAAGTGTTGTGCCCAATTTTGTCATGATAAGCATAATACTTGTTCTTATTTCTAAATTGGTCAGGAGTCTTTATAGGTTTGGGCTTCTTGAAATCCTCACTATCCTTTTCCTTCATAAAGATCCTTTCCTAAGTATTTGATAAGATGCTATAGCTATCATGGCAACCTTCATGTTGAGATTGCTCATTCTTGGCCTTCTTTATGACTTGATTTTCAGGGTCATCATCTTGACTCTCTATGTTGTTCCCAGTATTGTTCCTCTTTTTACTCTAGTTGGAGCTATTAGCCTTATCCTTAGACTTTTTATAGCCAAAGGTTTCCTCCCACCTAATCTCTTTGGTAGCTCGTTCATAGAATTCACCCAGGTCCCTTACTGAAGATTTGTGTATGCTATAATATAGCTTCTCATCTTTGCGAAGTCTCACTAAGATCATTGTTAAGATACTCTCATCTAAGGGATTCTCTATGTTACTGACCTCATGTCTAAACTGGGTAATGTAGTCTTTCAGTGATTCGTTCTTTCGCTGAAAGACTATCACAAGGTGACAGGGTGTAGCAAGTTACCTTCTTAGTGCCTTATACTGGTTGATGAACCTCCTCTGGCATTCTTCCCAACTGTCAATGTTGTAAGCTTTGAGATTTTTGAACCATGTTCAAGGTATGTCTCTTAGAGTGGCTGGGAAGACATGACACTTGACCAAAGGATTGGTCATTTGAAGATCCATTTGTATGTTGAATGCATCCAAGTGGTCTTATGGGTCACTATCCCTATTGTATAGCGGGATAGTGGGAACTTTGAACCTATGAGGGAGAGGCTCTTTCTCAATCTCCTTGGTGAACAACATTCTCCATTCGTAACAATCTCGGTGATCTTAAGCATAAGGGCGCTATTCCAATTCTCTACTTCTAAAGCAGCTCCTCTACCATATGGTCTTGAGCTTTAGACTGATGGCTAGAAGATGGCTGGCTTCTTTTTTTGTCATAGGAGTGTTGATCTAATGTCTTGTGCCTCCTCTGCTCATGCCCTGACATGCTTTGATCTGAGAAATGTCTCTGATTGGTCCTATTTGAGCCTTCAGCTGGACACAAGCCCCCATGTCACTGATGATCTTCTTCATTCACCTCATGAGCTCGATGGACCTCTAACCTTGGCCGTGAGTTAGTAGAGTGAGCTAAATAGTTGTGCTGAAGTACTTTTCTAGTTGGTCTTTCTTCCTGAGCTCCATCCCATCTCTGTTGGAAGGCTTCTTTCTATGTAGTGCCCTGAATATACTCTTGTGAGTACTGGGCTTGTGCCTAAGTCAGTGCCGTAATAGCTTCAGCCAACTCTCCTACCATTTTCTCCAACACTTCATGATGCTGATGCCATGCTTGTATTCCATCAATAATATTAGGTTGGTGTGAGGCTGTTGCGGGCATGTCGATGGCAACACTTGTTGTGAGGATGGTGGAAGTGCCTGCCACAAGAAAGAATGGATCCCTTTGTTGTTCCATATGACCATCAAGTTGGTTAACTACAGCATCTAATCTCCTGGTGGTTCTTCCTCTAGCCATCGAAAAAAGTCAAGAGGAATGTAGTTTAGGGCCCTTCTTCTAGCACTAAAATGTTGATGATCAAATTCAGTTAACCTAAGTTTAAAACCTCAAATTGTAGATTAAATGTGAAAAGAGAAAGAGAGAGAGAGAAGAAGAATAGGGAGGCATCAAAAGTTTTTAACGTGGTTCGGCTAAAGTCAGTTAGACCCCTACATCTATAGCTTTTATTACGCTTTGTTGAGTGTTTTGTATTTGATGATTGAATGTCTTGTACAATTATTTCATTGCCTTTTATAATGGTTGGGGGGTTATAGTTTGAATGTAAATCTATAACGATAAGTATCATGACTTAATTATGATTATATAATAGATAAGGGTTGATGGCTATAATAGACTCCTGTTAAAGTAGGAAACTGGACAAATTTCCTTGGACTATGGTTTGTGGATGCGTTCTTTGATCTACAAGCTGAGCTTTATTCTTAATGACCTGAGGTGGCTACTTTGACCTGTGTTAACTAGCCACCTTAGCTCGTATTTAGTGACCTGATGTCTTAGTCCAATAATATCAATCCTGGGTGAGATAGGCCTTTATTAGCCAAGTCCATCCATTGGGTTTTTACCAGCCCATTTATGCGATTCCAAAAATACCCACAATAGCAAGGCATGTCACCTTTCTGTGGAGATATAACATAGAGCTTTTTGGGCTATGAAGAGTTGTAACATGGAGATAGATGAAACTAATGAGCAAAGGAAGCTGCCATTGCAAGAATTGGAGGGGATTTGGCTTGAGTCATATCAAAATTTATGCATCTACAAATAGAATACCAAGGCATTTTATAATAGGAGGATTGCTAGGAAACAATTTCTAGTTAGGCAAAAAGCTTTACTTATATAGTTCAAAACTCCAATTAAGGCACAATAAGTTGTCTTCCCATTGGATTGGACCCTTTATTGTTACTAATTTGTTTCCTTATGGTGCAATTGAGATTAAAGTTCAATAGCTGACAAGGTGTTCAAGGTCAATGGGCATAGGCTCAAGCCATTCTTTGAGAGATTCCAAGGGCACGAAGGAAAGGAAGTGGAGCTAGAAGAGCCAGTTTATGTTGATGATAGTTGAGAAAAGAACCAAAGGACTATTAGGCCATCAATGTTAAACAAGCACACTTTTTGGGAGGCAACCCAATCATTTACTCTCTTTCCCTACCTTTTTAATTTTAATTGTGTGGGATTTTTATTGATTTTGTGCTTACATTGAGGGCAATGTAAAATATAAGTGTGGGTAGAGATTTTAGGATTGTTTTATTGTGCATTTTGTCTTTGTTTTGCTTTGATTATGTGGAAAAAAATTTCAGAAAAAAATTATAGAAAAATAAAAAAATATATGTTTTTATTCTTTTAGGTGTTTTTCATTGATGAGGAGTTTGTTTGAGTAGGTTGCAATTGATTTTAATGGTTTCATAACATGATTGAATAAATTGTCTTAATTCTTAAATTTTATTAGCATTGTGATGCAATTTAAAATGTTTGTAGATTGATTGTGGTAGACATATAACATGTGAGATTTTGAACCATTGTTGATTATTTTTATTAGGTTCCTTTTCTTTCTAATGTGTGATTTTCTTTCATGAAATTGTTTCTCTAGAACTTTCTTTGATTCTTCTTGAGATCACATTGGCACATGCATGCATAAATATGATTAAGACATTCTTTAATTGATCTACTTTTTTCCTTTTTGCCTACCTTGCAATATATCATTGTTGAGCCCCTTTGAGTCTAATTGACATTTCTTCTTGTTATGTAGCCCATTAGAAAGCCAAGCCTTGAATGTCTTTACCCTTTGCCTAACTTTAGGGATTAGTAGCTCATTTGATTCATTAATGGGATGTGTTCTTGAATAAGTGTAGGGTGTGTTAATTGTTTAGTGAAAAGACAATTTTGATTCATTTCAATGATCAAGAAAAGAAATGAAAAAAATGAAGAAAAAAAAAAGAAGAGATGAGAAAAGAGCTCTTAAGAAAAAAAAATGAATTTGCAAGAAAAAAACAAATAAAAAAAAGGAGAGCTCAAAAATCAAATGTGAAAAAAAAGAGAAATTCAAAAGTCAAGAAAAGGAAAAGGAAAAAGAGAAGTGAACAATGTGAAAGTTGTGATGTAGATTTCGATTTTAAATTACTCCTTTGCTTGTTTAGATCTATGCCACAATGCTTTATTAGTCTCTTTAGTTTGCATTTCCATATCCATATCATTCCTTTCCTCCCTTTTTTGCTTGGCCATGTTATAACCTTTGTGAAGTCCTTTTGATTTGTGCTATGCATGTAATTTGAGTAATGGAGATTTGATGATAAGCAAGCTTATGGTAGTGCATTTTCATGAATTGAAATTAAGTGAAACACTTTCCCATTTTAAACATAAAAAGAGTTGCATGGAAAGCTTACCACATGAGGTTCTACGAAGTTGATCTACTTGCCTTTTGAATAAAATTACTTTGCTAATTGATTTTGAGTTTTGAGTTGTCAAGAATGTGCTTAATAAGATGCTATATCCCTTAAAATTTTGGTTGTTTCCTTGCTTTTGGTTTTGCATTCTCATTAAAAATTTAGAGTTTGAGTCTTTGCTTTTAGTCTACTCTAGTTTTCTTTGGGGGTCTTACTCGAGGATATGCAAGAGTTTAGTATAGGGGAATTTGATGAATACAATTTATACATATTTTATATCCCTTTATACTTAGTCTTTTGTCATATTTATGAGTTTAATTGAATACTTGAAATTGGTTTTGTGGTTTGCTCAATTTTTGTGCTTAATTGAATTTATTTGGTAAATTTATATTGTTTCATATTTTTAGGCATATCTAGAGTTTTAGAGCTCAATTTTGGGTGATTCTTTATCTTTGGAAAGCTAAGAGAAATACCTAAAAATGATAAAAAGGTTCCCTAGCCTAGTTCAACCATTTTAAAGGTCAAACAAAGCCTACAAGATGGAGTAGAGCGAAATGTTGTGGCTCGGAACTTGTCCCAGTATTTTCATCATAAGTGGAGTTCCAAAAATCATTTTAATGCAAACTCAAGCCCATAGGATTAACAAGGTCTACCTCCAACAACTTTTATGAAGCACTTGAGGGCAAACTACACCATTTTGATTTAATTACATGGCTCTGAACTTAAGTGTTTAAATCTATTATGGGTTTGATTGCTCTGAGGGCAAACTACACCAAGTTTTTATACAAGTAAGGCCATTTGAAAGGTAAGTGATATGCCTATATTTCATATCAAGAGTGTCATATCCAAAAAGGGCCTCTTTCTAGCCCTAAATAGTAACACAACTAAGAGGTCATGTACTAAGCTTATAAATAGTTAACTGAGCCTCTATTGTAATATCTTTTATACTCATTTTCTGTATTATTTCTAAGTTTGAGGAGGAAAGGAGCTCTAATAGGGCAAGACTCCATCCCCAAATAAGGTTTACTCCTTCTTTTAATTTTGCATTTTATTTTCCATTAATGTGTAACTAAATTCTTATCTCAATCTTAGGGAATTTCTGCACCAATTCTTTCTTGATTGTGAGACTTCATGTTAATTTCAATTCAGTCCTAATTTGATTCATTTGATTCCTTAATTTTACTGCATACAATTTCCTTAGATGATTACTTAATAGGATCCATTGATTAATTATTCATTGTGATATAATGCTAGTCAAATTTCCATAGGAAACTTATGATTGTTTGTGACTATTTGGTTAAAGTAGCAATAGGGGTTCATTTACTATTGGGGTGAGTCAATCTTCATAAGGAATTAAGAGTAGTTAATTGGGTTGCTACTAGGAGAATTCAATCAATTAGACCTACTTTTTTCAAAACTTAAATTTATTGACAAATTAATTAAAGTGTTAGGCTTTAATTGATTTAGCAATAAAAATCAATTAGGTGCTAGGCTTGGTTGGCTAGTTTGAGGGGAAATTAACAATGATTAATTAGGTGCTGGGCTTAATTGATATCTTGTTAGGCTATCAAAATGGGAGTCAAACAATAAAGTCAATAATCAGTTAATGAATTGATTACAAGAGTCCCTTGGATTGAGCCTTCCTACATCTAAATTCCCTTTATTGTTGATTCTGTTTTGCTTTGCATGCAACTTGTTTGATTCAATTGTTATTTGTAATTAGATAGCTAACCCCTCACCCTCGCATTTCATATTGTAACACATATAAAATAGATCACCAATCTTTACGGGCATAACCTGAACTTATCCTAGCTGCTAGCTTTGGTGGTTCAGTATTATTTTTGGCTAGTTCCTATAGCCATCAAGGAGCAAAGAGCAATCAATTTAAAACACATATTAAACATAGATTTGCAACAAATGATTTCTCCAATGAAACACTCATCATCAAAACAATAATTATAAAGGCAATAAAGCCATATCGGGTCTTACAGCATAGAACCACTGTAGGTTATAATCGGTATCATTTTGAAATTTATGTAACATGTGCCTTCACTTTTTTTTTTAGATTGTGTGGTGAAGCCTTGCAACTTTTAGGGGCCGAGAGTCCCTATTTGAATAAAGTAATTAACTTTTGAACTATGAAGTAATGATGTTTAAGGGGTTGAAACATGGTATGTATCCATTGTCAACTTATGACTAGTATTTTAGTAAATGTACATATGTATTTATTTATGTAAATTGGAAAGTGAATTGTGTGAATGAACACTTGATTATTGAAATGACTTTATTCCTTCGGGATGTGTTGTGGATTGATGAAAGTGTGGGCCCTTGGAAGAAATTCTCAAGAAACCTACTAATGCATTGAAATTAATTAATATTTGGCCATTAACATAATAAAGTGATAAAGGGAGGTTAACATGATGTAGAGATAAGGAGATATGAGAAAAAAAATGAGAACAATGTAAATGAGCCAGTGGATGGCTTGAAGAGTCCTACCTTCGCACTTTATTGTGTGAAAATAAAGAATGGTTCTTTAGCTTAACATGTATATTTGGAATTGGTATACTTAATTTTTCTTATAGCTTTTGAAAGTTATACATTTGGAACATTTATATGCTTGATTCCTTATTATCCTTAACTGCTAGGCATTTGAACGGGACATACTTGATTCTACATTATATTTGAATGTTTGAATGTAGAATACGAATGCATAACTTTACTTAGTGATCTTCATAATTAATGATATGGGTTGACATAAGCTTGAATTTATATTTGTATTCTTGTTATAAAATTGCAAGTGTGTATTAAGTGAAAGAACATCAATAGGTTCTTTGTTAAAATCAATGCACCTGACAAGGTAATTGTTTAAAAAATATAAGTGAGTTGCTTACCCTGATATCGAGTATTTGTATGTATCAATAAACGATTCACTCATTGAATTCCTTTTAATTCATTATGTATTTCTTAAAAATTATTTTTAGATCTTCAGGTTGCCTTTATCATCCCCGCTTGTCTAGTAACAAGATCTGAGCATGCTACTTGATGGTTGAACAGAGATTGAAGATAGATTATTTTGGAAATATATTTTTGTAGCTGGACATTGCATATTATATATGGTTCATGCATTAGTCAATCTATATATAGTGTTTGTCTTTTTAATATGTGTGTCGGTTTATGAGTACTTGTGAGAACTCCTAGAGTATGTATAAGTATCTAGAAAACAAAGTGATGTGATCTCCCTTGGAAGGAAAAGAATGATATTTATGCCACACTCCATATAGAAAGAAGGAGAGTGATGAGTGATGAATTTAAACCCCACAAATAGTAATCTCTTTAATAAGTCTCAAATTCTATCAAGAACCCTAAGAGAGGAACTCTCACAAGAAGAAACACTCTTCAATTTCTAAATTTGACAAATCTGAATGGTGAAGGAAAGAAGTCTTCCCTAATAGCTCTCACTAAACCACAATTGGCTGAACTACCATGGCAACATTCCAAACAAAAATACTAAACAAGTCAGCCAAAATAAAAAGCCTAAGCTATTACAAAAAATCCAAATATAAAGCCATTCTTATACAGAGTAGAAACGAGGGTTTCACTTCAATTTCAATGTTAACCTTCAAAACTACATAGTTTTACAAAGTTTAAAGCTTGAAAACATTAGTGTGGATTTTAGAGACCTCTGGGCTTTGATTTGACCTCATTTGACCTCTTGAAACTTTAGTTATGACCTAATCATTGTCGCAAGGTCAATTTAGATAGAAAACATTGGGCAACTTTATGGTAAATTTTGAGACTCCAAATGGTAGAACTAATCTCTTGCCTCATAAAAGTTGTAGAGCTTTCTCTTAGCTTTACAACCATATAAATATCAACCTACTCCAATATCTAGAGCTCAAGTTCTAGCCCAAAAACTGAAACAGTGTCAAAAACCTAGCATTAAGCAATCAATTCAATTAAGCTCCAAATCATGACCAAATCATAAAACAAGGTCAAACAAAATCATAAACAAGGTCAATTCACTAAATTAAACTTGATTAATAACCTAAGAGGAAGAGCATAAGAGAAAATAAATGGAGAAATATTTTGCTCATTGAAGAGCTCTTGATACCCCATTGAGTGATTCCTTGAGTTTCCACCATTCCCCCTCTTTTTGAAAAGATTTGACCTCGAATCTTTAAGATTCGTTGGAAATGAAGAAAGATTAGAAACATGAAAAGAACCATTAACATTAAAGGAATCATGTTTAGGAACTCTAAGAATGAAATCAAATTAGTGTTTTATTTCTCTTGATGGTGGCAAACTGTGAGGCACTTCTTTGGGAAATACCTTTTAAAATTCTTGCAAAATCAACTCAATAACACTAGGCAAAGCATTATTATCATGATTATTGTTCAAAACAACATCTTTGCATAAAAGAATAAGCATGGGCTGATCACAATACTAGGCTTGTCTCACATCACTAGCCTTGGCAATGACACTCCATTTCTTCTTTTTTTTTTCTTATTTTTCACTTTCTCTCAACTCTCTTTTATCACTCTTTCTCTCTTTTTCTTCACTCTTGTTTTTTTGTTTTTCACTCATTTTCTTCTCCCTTTTTATTTGATCTTCTAAAATTTGCTTGGGGCGAAGGGTACAAGAGTGATGGTTTTGTTATCCTTCTTGAAGCGATATTGGTTTAGGTAACCATCATGCATGGCAGGTCTATCAAATTGCCATGTTCTACCAAGTAGTAGATGGGCAGCTTATATAGGTATAACATCACATAAAATTTCATCTTGATACCTCCCTATAAAAAAGGATACTAGCACTTATTTTGTTATCTTTACCTCCCCACTTTCATTTAACCATTGAAACTTGTAAGGAGTGGGATGACTTTGGGTAGGCAAGGATAATTTTTCAACCATGATTATGCTAGCAAAATTTGCACAACTTCCCCCACCTATGATCACATTGCAAACCTTTTCCCATGACATGGCATCTAGTGTGGAAGATGTTCTCTTTTTGCTTTTCATTTCCTTCTTTAGTTTGGGTAATTGAAGTTCTCCTTACCACTAGTGTTTCTCCTTCAACCACCAAATCAAGCATATCATTGCTCTCTTCACTACTTAAATTAGACCTTTCTTCCTTCTTTTCATGCTCACTAGTCGATTCCAACTCTCCATTGGCTTTCATAGTCATCGCCCTTTTGTTAAGGCATTCATAAATATAATGGCTGTGCCCCAAATATTTAAAACATTTGATATTTCTTTGCTTTTGTGGCACCTCCATTTTGCCTTTGCCTTTTGCATCTTCACTCTTTGGCCTTGAGGAAGTTTTGTCTATAGTCTTCTTGGTAACCTTAAAGTCTCTTGATTCATGTCTTTTATCCCAATTAGTTTTCCAAGAGGAACTTGATTGATATACAAGCTTGGAAGATGTCTCTCTCTTAAGTTGCCTCTCCATCTTCATTTCCATGTGTACCATGTCTTCAAGTTCTACATAGTGTTGAGCTCCACTATATTAGCAATGTCATGGTTCAAGCCATGCAAAAATTACGCCATGGTAGCCTCTCTATCCTCCTCCACATTAGCTCTTATCATTGCTACCTCCATCTCCTTGTGCATTCCTTAACACTTTTGTAACCTTGAGTAAGGCCTTGAAGCTTTTGATATGACTCTCTATAATAGTGTGAAAGGACAAATCTCTTTCTCATAATGGTCTTTAACTCTTCCCAAGTTGCCATAGGTCTTTCTAAGTTCCTTCTTCTACTTTGCACAAGTTGATCCCACCAAATGATAGCATAATTAATGAATTCCACAACATCCACTTTCACCTTCTTTTCCACATAGTTGTAATAATCAAAGGCTAGCTCAACCTTCTTTTCCCATTCAAGATAGCTTTTGGATCACTCTTGGCTTGAAAAGATGATATTTTCATCTTGATATTGTGAAGATTTGAATCAACCTTTCTCTTCTAGGTCTCTTATGTCTTCTACCCAAGGTGCTTTTATCCCTTTTTCTTTCACTCCTCTTGGTTTCAGAGGGAGAAGTGGACAACTCCTCTTCTTCTCTTTCAACTCTCGAATCCCCTTCATTGTTGGTCATGAGTTCTTTTAGTTCTTCTCTCACAGGAATGTCTACTATTATCCACATTTGTGATTCTTTCATCAAGTCCATCAAGTTTCATATTTACTCTTTCAAATTGTAATTCCATGGCTCTAAGAGAAAACATGACTTTATTAAGTTAAGATCCTCCACCTTCCATCTTTGAGCAAGAAATAAATTATGTAAAATAGATGTTAGAAAAATATAGATCTCACCAAATCACACCCTCACAAATGTTTTTGGTCACTCCACTTGTGTTTTGTTCACACAATTACGTTTTTACCACCCTTTATTATGCTCACATACACTTGCCTTTTACCACTCTAGTCTCCTCCTTAAAGTCCTTTGAGAACTAAGTGACAAATCTTGGAGTTTACACAATGTAACAATCAAAATTACACAACACTCAAATCACTAAAATGTGGTATAAACCAACAATAATAAAGAAGCAAAGGTATGAGTGGGAAATACAAAAGGAATTGGATAGCACAAGCAATGAAAGTTTCAGCCCAGCACCAAAATTTTCAAGGTGTGGCAGAAAATTTTCATGGTATTCCAAGGAAAAAATAGGGGAAATACTAAGTAATTGCACCACACCTTGAATTCTAAGCTAGTATTTTGATCATAAAATCCAACAAAAACATATCCTAGTTAATTACAAAGGAAATTGACTCAAAACAACTCACTAGATTGACTAGAATTAAGCTCAAAAAATTGCAAAAATTTTTTTGTTGTGTTGGACAACACTTGCTCTTTGTTTTGTGATTTTTCTTTTACTCTTTTTTTTTTTATTCTTCCTTGGTTTTTCTTTTGTTTCTTTTCCTTTTTATACTTTTCTTTGATTTTACCTTTCCACTTTTGTTTCTTTGCCTTTCTTTTGTTTTTCTCAACACTTCCCTTTGCTATGCAAAATTTTTTTTTAGTTTTTCAACACTATGCACAACTTTGAGCAGCCCGAAGACAATTAGATTCAATCACAATTGAAACAAATCAATTTTCAATTTTGTGTACTCAAAATGGATATGTCTAAGGTGCAAAACACAATCAAAATTAAGCTAAGATAATAGCAAAAATTTTGGAGAATTTAGACTGCAAAATTGGCCAAGCAGAGGAAAACAAGGAACTACAAACATCAAGTGATGCAATTATAGGAAGAAATGGTTCCAAACCACACCAAATGAAGTGTAATTTAGTCCTACACTAATTGCCACACAAAAACAAAGCAAAAAGACACTTAAACGAATCAACAAACACTTGAATTGCAAAAAAGAAAACAAAGACAATTCTATAGAAAACTTAGCAGAATCTTCAATAGAACAAGCAAGGAAATGAAATAGAAATGAAGCAAAATAATCCAAAAAAATTTTACTCAAACAAAGCTAACATCAAAAACTTAGTGTGCATTTAAATGACACAATTTTGTTGCACAAAATTGAAGCAAAAAATCCTAAAAAATTGAAGCAGATTGGAAGCAAATTACACAAAATTTTCAACACCAATGTAGCAAGGAATTGGATGACAAATGATTAAGTAGTTGAACTAAGAAATGTCCACAAAAAATTAGAGACATTTAGCATGAAATTGGAAGGAAAATTGAAGCAAAAATAAGGGAAAATTGAAGATATGTCACCTGAATTAGAAGAGCTAAATCTCTAATACCAAATTGATGTAATCTCCCTTAGAAATGCCCATGGATCTATCCCCAATTCAGCTCAATTCGACACCAAAATTGAAAAAGAATGATATTTATGCCACACTCTAGATAGGAAGAAAGAGAGTGATACGTGATGAAATTAGATGCTACAAAGAATAATCTCTTTAATAAGTCTCAAATTCTATGAAGAGCCCTAGGAGAGGAACTCTCTCAAGAAGAAACACTCTTCAATTTCTAAATTTGTCAAATCTAAATGGTGAGGGAAACAAGCCTTTCCTAATAGCTCTCACTAAACTACAATAGGCTGAACTAACAAGGTAACAAGCCCAACAAAAATACTAAACACGTCAACCAAAATAAAAAGCCTAAGCTATTACAAAAAGTCCAAGCACAAAGTCATTCTTATGTAGTGTAAAAATGCTGGTTTCACTTCAGCCTCAATGATGACCTTTAAAACTATATAGTTTCACTAAGTTTAAACCTTCAAAACATTAGGCTAGACCTTAAGGACCTCTTGGCTCTAGTTTGACCTCATTGACCACTTGAAGCTTTAGTTATGACCCAATCATTGTGGCAAGGTCAATTTGGACAAAAAATACTAGGCAACTTCATGGTAAATTTCTAGACTCCAAATGGTAGAATTGGGCTCTGGCCTCAACATGAAAGTTGTAGCACTTTCTTTTAGCTTTCCGACCATATAATGATCACCCAATCCAACATCTGGAGCTCAACTTATAGCCCAAAACCTAAAATAGTATAAAAAACCTAGCATTAAGCAATCAATTCAATTAAACTCCAAATCATGACCAAATCACAAAACAAGGACAATTCACTAAATTAAACTTGATTAACAACCTAAGAGGTGGAGTATAAGAGGTAATAAATGGGAAAATATTTTTCTCATTAAAAAGCTCTTGATGCCCTCTTGAGTGATCCCTTGAGTTTCCATCACAAAGAGCACTCTATTATAATTTTGTAAAAATGTTTTGAATATATATATAAGTAGAATTTTTCTTGAAATAGTTTTGGAATCAACTATAAATCATTTACTATTACTTATATATATTCTAATTAAGTAAACATGTAAAGAGTTAGCTAAAGGTAATAAGAGTCTAATTATATTGTAAGGTTTGCAAAAGTATTTTTCTCACACTGGTCATGCTTCATGTTGGGATGTGACAAAAAAATTGGTGTGCTTCTAATGGATTAAATTACATCCTATTTATATGACAAGCATGTCAAATGATAATGACATCTATATGAAAACCCTGGAAAGATTTAAAAAGCTTGAAGCATGAAATTTAAATTCTCTAGAAATTTATTCAATCAAATTGAAAAGATTTTCTTGTAAAGGTTAAAATAGTCTGGACACATTGTATAAAATGCCTGAAACATGACATATACATTGATTACTATTAAAACTCTATAGAGTTATCATGTGTAGTATTCTATCTATAAATTGAGATGGAAAATCTTTTGAAAATGGATTTGCCTCATCTTATAGATAGAGGATTTAGATATGAAACTTTGTTCATTAATCAAATGATACAAAAAAAGGTCCTAAGTTGACATTAATAAATTACATATATTGAGTTCCTTAATGATTATTCAATCACTTAATACAAATAAAGGTGTTTTTAGACCTTAAGAGGGTGAATTCTTGGTCCTAAAGCATCATATATTCATGCACTTAGTGTACTAATATATCATGCAAGTAATCCATCTCATGATATAACATATTTATAATCCTTTGATAAGATATATTCCTTCACCAAATTGAAGACATTAGAATAAATTCAATATATAGTTTACAGCCTTTGAGGAACAATTGATATGAAATTAATTTGTTTATATGAATTTCACAATAGAACTAACTAATTTGGAAAGGGAAGGATGTTTATGTGATCCGTACACAAAGTTTGATTTCATATTGATATTTATTTACATATGATAGTAAATATATAGATATATATATATATATCATATGTCTTAATGAGATAAATTATATCTAGAATTTCTTTAGCAAATCATGTTACAAGTAGAAAATGCATTTGTTTAACATCAACCTAAGAAACATATGTTTGACTTCCAAGAAAGATATTCTAACAAAATTGCATGAAAGTAATGCTACATACAAAGCTTAATTGAAAGGATAATGCATTAAAGAAGATAGAATCAATTACATCTCACCAAAACTCTGTCTAATGATTACAAAAGGATTATGGTGATATTTTATCCATGACAATAAATTTGTTCAAGTGATCCTTGATAGATTTGTCTTAAAAGCATTTGTAATATCCCTATAGGGTTAACTTGACTAGACTTGATTATAGGTCATATGGGTCAATAGGAGAGTTGACAGGGTGATCCCTAAGGGTGGGTTGATTGATCCTAGTGAATTGGTTGACTGGTTTGGTTAGTTAATTGGTAAAGTCAAGTTAAACAAAATCCCAGAGGCACAAGATTTGACAAATCAAAATTCTGGTGCAACTAAAGGGTCCCTGAGAGATAAAACCCTATTGAGAGAAGGTTTGTTCACATTCTTGGTCTAAATCAGCAAAATTGAGATAAATCGATAGAACTAAAAGCCTAAACGAGTTAATTTTATCTTATCTTTGCTAATTTCTAGACTTTAATGGGTGAATTCCATATAGTTTATGAGATTTGATTAGGTTGCAACTTAGGCCTTGATAAACGAGTAAAATGCCTATATTATGATGATTATTACCTCTTGATTCGTTATTGATTTGTGACTTTTTTGCACTTTTTGTATTAGTTTAGTTTATTTGTTCTTTGTTACTGTTGTAGTTTCTGTTTCTCTTTTTAGGTTGGCAAAAAGCCTTTGAAAGGAGGATGAAAGTAGAGGTTCAAAGCACAATTGGATTAAGGAGAAGTTAGGAGAGAAGCCATGTGAAGAACTCAGTCAACAAGTGATTGAAGCCTAAAGAAAAGAAGAAGCCATCACCAAACACGACTTGTCGTGTCCTAGGATACGACTATGTTTGGTGCATTCTCTAGCAAACCACCATCCTGAAACACGGCCAGCCCGTGTCCTGAAGCATTGTCGTGTTTCAAGCCCTGTTAACCTGCTATAAAAGGCTGTATTGCATAACCTAAAGGAGTCATTAGCTAGGATTTAGATTGATTAAGTATTCTTTACATTCTTAGGAGTTTTTAGGAGTAAAATTTAGGATTCCTTCTTTGTTTCAAGTTGTTGCAAGGATTCTAGTTTACTTTCACCTTGATTTCTTTTTTCAACTTCATCTTTGTTTCTTCTACTTTATTCTAAACATTATGCAGTTCTTTACATCAATGAATTTGGTTTTTACTTCTATCA
>JANHAO010007590.1:0-20037 GCA_026873985.1 Saraca asoca | reverse complement strand
TTGTTGTAAGAACTGGCAATTCAGGAGCCTAGTAATCCTGAAAGGTTTTCTAGTTAATTGAAAAGGTCTTTCAGTTAAGAAAGATTAAGTGGAGTAGACTTGAATTACGGTTTCAATTCAAGTTAAACCACTTTAAAAAATTTGTCTTCATCTCTTTACTTTTAACTGCATTATTCTTATTTTTTATGCAATTTCAACATCTTGCTCATAGTTTCTGTATAATTGTTCATTCTCACTTTTCTTACTCGAAAATTCTATAGAATCTAAATCAGATACAAGTGTATATTAATCTCCAATGAGATAAGGGCAATATTTGTATTCATTCCGCATTCTTTAATCAATCTTTAATTGTTTAAATTAGGACCGATAGTGCGAGTCGTGTCCAAGAAATGCCTCAAGCATCAAACTCTTGCATGGGCACATCACAAAGGCATCCTCACCTAACGATTGAGGTACACCCAATCAAGTTGGAGGGACTGTCCAAAGATCTCGCATCCGAGAAGTGCTAGCCACGCACTAAACTCTTGTGCGAGCTATATCCAAGAAGTGCCTAGAGCACCAAACTCTCACTCGGGCATGCTATAAAGGCATCCTTACCTGACGATCGAGGTACACCCTTTCAGGTTCGAAGGACCATCTAGAGATCTTGTGTCCAAGAAGTGCTAGGTACACACCAAACTCTTGTGCGAGCCATGTCCAAGAAATGTCTTGTGCACCAAACTCTTGTATGGGTATACCACAAAGGCATCCTCACTTGACGATTGAGGTACACCCGGTCAAGTTCAAGGGACTATCCAGAGAACTCGCATCCAAGAAGTGCTAGTCATGTACCAAATTCTTGCATGAGCCATGTCCAAGAAGTGCCTTGAGTACCAAACTCTTGCGTGGGCACGCCACAAAGGCATCCTCACCAAACGATCAAGGTATGCCCAGTCAGGTTGTAGGGACCATCCAAAGATCTCACGTCTAAGAAGTGCTAGCCATGCATCAAACTCTTGTGCGAGCCGCGTCCAAGAATTGCCTCGAGCACCAAACTCTTGCATGGCCATGCCACAAAGGCTTCCTCACTTGACGATCGAGGTACACCTAGTCAAGTTGGAGGGACTGTGTAGAGATCTTGCGTCAGAGAAGTGCTAGCCATGCACCAAACTCTTATACGAGCCACGTCCAAGAAGTGCTTGAAGCAACAAACTCTTGCATGAGCATGCTACAAAGGCATCCTCACCTGATGATTGAGGTATGCCCGGTCAGGTTTGAGGGACTGTCCAGAGATCTCACATCTAAGAAGTGCTAGCTATGCACCACACTCTTGCAGAGCCGCATCTAAGAAGTGTCTCAAGCACCAAACTCTTGCGCGGATATGCCATAAAGGCATCATCACCTGACGATCGAGGTACGCCCGGTTAGGTTGAAGGGACTATCCAGAGATCTTGAGTCCAAGAAATGCTAGTTACGTACTAAACTCTTGTGCAAGCCGCATGCAAGAAATGCCTTGAGCACCAAATTACTTCACAAGCAATGTCGGATCCACATCTGAGAAGTGACACTGACACCAAATTTTTATGTGGATCAGGATATTCTCATGCAGCTAAAAATGACCTCATAACCAAGAAATGCTTAAGCATCCTGATGCCTGGACTCATGATTAACAAAAGGCACACTGATGCCTGTTTCGTTGCCAACTGGAACAAAATAATATGACTGATTAGTCATACGATATGGCATATATCCTTTTTGCTGCAATCTATTGATTAGAGCCCCTCCATTTTAGTCGAACTAACGTTTTTAAAGCTGATTGGCTCAATGAACACCCATGTCATTCAACAGTTGCTAGATTACAATTCACAGGAACTAACGGTGTTAAAAACGGCCTACCAGGTCACAACCATGGCACTTCTAGGATCACAAAACTGCGAGCAAGGACTTTGCCAGCAAAGTATAACTCTTAATCCGTAAAGCGAACTAAAAGTTGGGGGGCTTGATGTTATAAGCATTTTTTGGTCCACTCAGAATGGACTGGTTAAGGCCCAATAAGAAACAAAGCCCAACTGAAAAGGAGGGCTAGGACGCATAATAACCGAGGTTGCTAAGTGAGATACCAGCTCGCCGCCCATGAGCTAAGGTCGTTGAACGGGATCGATACCTGAGACTAGCTTGCTAAGTAGAGCACCACGTCCAGGCTACCTCTCGCCAAGTTTGTTCTAGACGGATCAGTGGTAAGGTCAACTTCACTGGATAGCAGATCACCCAATACAAATTGAGGTCACTAGGATAGCGAGCTAGGCACCAATACGGAAGTCTAATCATCAGCTAAGGGCACCTATCCCCAACCAATAAGTCAGCCTCCGAAATTGATACATCAGCTCCGAATAGTCCAACAATGATTTGCCTGACATTTATTATCAGACGCCAAGCATTTATTGCTTTATGCGGTGAAGATAATCATTTTGATTGTAGAATAAATTATACTTGTAGCCCTCATGTCTTCTATAAATAGGGGAAGAGACCTCCGTATAATGAGTAGTGAAAAAAATATTGTAAACAAACACTTTGCCGAAATAACTATTAAGCTTTGCATTTCCGTTGAGTTGAATGGAAAACCACCACGTAAAAGCTAATAGAAATCTCTATGGACGTATGGGCTGATTGGCTTTAGCCGAACCACGTAAAAGCTTCTGGTGTTTGTTGCTCTTCCTTCCTCCTCCTCCTTCCTCTTCCTCTTCCTTTAGTTTACTTCTTCAACTTGCAGCTTGGGGTGATTCTGAACTGATATCTGTTGACCAAATTTCACTGTAAATAGTTTACATAATCTATTTCATATTTTGGAAAATAATCCTAGAACATAATAGATTTTATATTTGATTTAAAATTTAAAAAATTTATTTAAAAATATAATATTTCTATCAATAATACTACTTCTACTCTTTTATTCCTTCTTCCACATTTTCTCACAAATAAGTGGAACCTAAAAATTTAGATCTCACCTGCTACCTGTTTATCAAAAGATGTGGATTAGGGTATCATAGAAAATTTACTCTATTTTCAAAAGGAGAGGTGGATATCTTACATTTTTATAATATGTGAATGTTTTACTTATATAAAAAAGACTATTTTATTTATAACTCTATTAATATCTTATCACTGTTACCATTTCACTATATTATTACTTACTCTCATTAACTAACCCTACAACTATGCACTGTCATTTGCCATATCTATCACTATTGACTACTCAATTTTCTCATCTTAACTACTGTTGATTTCTTAACTTTCTAATGTTAATCAATCAATTTTTAATGAAAATATTTTTAAAAATTTAATAATATTTTATTTTTAAAAATATATAAATGATTTAAAATATAATATTATAATATTTTTAAAAATATTTTTAATTAAATCAAATATAATAATATAACATTCATAAAAAAATTAAAATTCTTTACGATCTATTATTTTAAGAATCAAAGTCCTTACTATTTATCTTTATCAGGTGTACAAAAGAATATTCATCCTAACGTTGTACCATGCCCGTAATAGAATCATATCAACACTACAATGCACACAACCATATATGGACCAAAATGTATCCGTCAGCAATGACAGAAATAAAGAGGGCGAGAAGGAGGATTAGGGACAAAACTAGAGTAGAGACATGACATAGTTGGACAGCTCAACAAACAATTAAGAAGCTTCTTGTCCTTGTGAAAATCCTCAATGATTTTATAATCCCAACCTAATATTGGAAGGACATGGGAAAATCGGTTTTAGGTTTTTGTTACTGTCAAGATGTCGTGGTAAACAAGTAAGAGAAAGTTCCTTGATTTTGTTTACGGCTGAACTATATTGTTCATAGTACTCAACAGACACTTTGATGGCTGAACTTTCGAAGAACTTGCTTTGAATAAATAAGTCAGTAAATGTCTCATTAATGAAGACAAGTGGGCTAAAACAAAGGTGACTTGTACTAATGGTACAACAAAGATCTTCAAAGAAATCCTCTTTGCCGATTAAATTAGGAATATTGTTATGGGGCCTAACTTCTATAGTCAACTTTCTTTCTTTATTTATTTATTTTTAATGGCGTATGGGAATTCTAAGCTAGGTGCAATGCATTGATTCTGTAAAATTAATGAAAGAAATCTTAATTTCCTTGCAGCATCCCATCAGTTTGATCACCTGTTAATAAACAATGGATTAAGTAAATAACCTCAATGGCATCTTATCACATCACATAAATTATCACCATCGAAGGTATTAGATCACAATTTATGACTTCAGAGTCTTCTAAAACCATTGCAGCTCTTGATACAACAAGAGACTACTTATAGGCATTAAATTTAACGTAAGTCATAAATCCTATACAGAATGTTCTCGTTTTAAGGTTTAATCCACCTGTTCTAAATTTTATATAAAGGAAATAATTGTTAAAAATTTGCTTAAACATCTTTTACATCCTGTAGCCTTTTATCATCTGGACATTTTTGGCACCTTCTCGCCAAATCACGTAGGGACAGTTTCTTTATCACATTTATAACATTCTCTTTGATTGAATACATATTTATATCAGTAGTTGAAATTCTTAAACACAATATTCATGGCAGTTGTTGGAAAGTCTCAAATTTTCAAACACCATTAATGAACTTAGATGGATATATTCTTTTTGGGATGTTGATTGACATAAAAAAAAAAATTTTTATAGAAAATTAAACTTTTTAAAAAATAAATTTTTTTATCAATTTTTTTATTTAGAGAATGATAAATAATTAACTTTCTCATTTCGTGTAAAATAAAACTTTTTAAGTAATTATATTTTCTTTATTTTATTAATTAAGAGTCAATCAAATAATATATTTATTTATTATTAAAAAAAAAATGATGCTCCACGAGTAACATTCTATGGACTAGATTCTCTTTATTATTTGTTAAACATTGGGATACTTCTGAAGTGCTTTATGATTTCCATACCAAGAATACCCTTGCGTGTGTCAGCCTTTTGCCGGTGTCCAATAGTCAACTTTTCTTCTCTTTGGTAGACACTTTATTCTTTATTTATTTTATTTAAAATAGCACCGTTAATATATAATTTAGATTCTACCAACTTTATTGGTATTCTGTTGGGAATATGAGAATTCTCATTCTGATGCCCCTCTAAAATGCATCATGCATGTACTCAATATTATCTCAAGGTAATGCAATGATTCATCATCAGCCAAACAATTTAATTTTATCTTTCGTTTTCGTTGTAATTTTACTGGATGTCATAAAGGGACATAATTTAATTTTATTTGATACTCTGTTTGCACTTATTTTGGATATTCTTTTAATTAGATTTATAGAAAAAGAAGTATTTATATTATTTTTATTTTTTTATTGTTATTATCTTTATTTTAATAATAATAATAATAAAATCTCATTTTTTTTTATTTTTAATAATTTAATATAAAATATGATTTTCTTATACATCATCTAAATAATAATAAATTATATATAATCAATTATTAAAAGATATTATTAAATGTAAAATTTAATCAATTATTTAAAAATTAATTATTAATAATAAATTATTGTATCACTATATGAAATAAGTCTTAAATTATGGTTCACAATCATAATATTAAGTGAAATATTGATAAATTTATTTTTTTAATGATCACAAATTTTTTATATTTATTTATAATTTTATTAATCTAAATATAATTGTAATTGAAAATAATGTAAAAATCATCTAACACATAATTGTGGTTTTTTAATCGTGATTTTAATATATAGGGCCCAACACAGTTGTCATATTGCATAATTGATCAGTCATGAGTCATCGGCAGAAAGAAAATTATCACATTTTATGCAAATACAAAAAATATTAAATAAAAATTAAGAAAATTCTTAAGTGACATATGGAAAATGGAGACCGGTTTGATGCAGGCCACCTTGTTTCAGTACACCTTTTCACAGATATCCCTTTGACATTTGGAAGCGAGAGATTATTTTGCGTAAAGTCTTATAAAGGAATTGTGGACAAAAACTTAAAATGAAATTGAGAGAGCAAGATTCAAATTACTTAATAGACATATATAATATTTAAATTTAAATAAAAAATCTCATATATAATAATTACTGCATCACTAAGATTTCTAGATCTTATGAAAATGATATTTCTAAGACCATCGTTGAATTATATAATAAATTGGGTCTTTGAACAGAACAGCCACTCGCCCATTAGGATGTAGATTGAGACCTTTCAAAGTTTGAAATGAACTACGAGTCAAAGACTTCACTGTCTAATACATGTTACCACATTATAGCCCACGATAATGACAGATCCTTTACGTAAATATCTATTGTGTTAAATTGTAATTTGTAATTATAATATTATTATTGTTGAATGTTTTGTAATTATAATTTTATTCTATACTAACGTTATGTTATTGTATTTATTTATAATTTTGATAATTATAATATAATCTCAGTCATTAATATTACAATCACAATTTAAAATTATAATAAGATAAATGACATGAAATTTATTAATTATAAATAATAATATTGAAATAAAATTACATGTTTCTATCTGTTTGTCACAATGACTTTACGCAGCTTACAATAAGAAGTAACTAGAATCTTGTATTAAAATGAAAATATTAAAATATATAAAATTTAAAATTAACACTTCTTTTTTAAGAAATGTTTAAAGGATATAAAATTTAATATTAAAATATATAAAATTTAAAATTAACTAGAAGCTTACATGTTTCTATCTGTTTGAGTATAGCTGATTTGGTTAATCTCTTTTCGTGTAATGTTTTTTTGGAAAAAAGGTACGGAGTAAGATTGATGGATCCAATCTAAACACGCAACTTGCCACTCATACTTTAAAAAATATTCTCATTAAAATTTTTATAATAGATGTAATGTTAAAATTATAATTTTAAATTATGATCGATTACAATTATTTATAATTAATAAATTATAATTAAATATAAAAAATATAATCATTATAATATAAAATTATAAAAAGTTATGACTAAAGAATGAACAATAACAATAATGTTATTGCATACAATATTATAATTAATTATAGATCGTAATTTAAAATCTTGTTTCAAAAACTTAAAATTATAAATCATAATTTAAAACTTTGTTTCAAAGTTAAGATGTCAGAGATCTATTATGACTAATTTTTAATAATTAACTCAAGCAAAGGTTTTAATTTTTTTTTTAAAATATTTAATGATAGAGATGTAAACCTAATAATTCAGAAGAATTTGTTGGTCTTCCATATCTTGAAGGGGTCATGGGTTGCTTACTTCATTTATTGCTTAGAAGTAGGCTGTCTAGCTAACTATGTAAGTTCCCAAAGTCAATTGATAAAGATGCATCGCCCCTCATTGATCAAGAGAAGGAGAGCCTGAAATTATAAAATGCACATTAAGTGGTCTATGAAACTTCAAGTGGTCCATGCTTGGCTGACTGATTGTGAGGTTGAAAGAGATCTTTCTTTGTGTTGCATGTGTGTTTGAGTCTCCCTTGGCTTCGTATAATACATGTGTTGAATCACATATACCTCAGAATAGACTTATTTACAATTTAACCTATTATTATATATATTATTTAAAATATATCTATTTTTTTTTAGATTTTATCTCATAAAAATATTAGAATATGTTTTACTAAAGTCGAAAACTAATAAGAAATTATAAAATTTTACTATTTTAATTGAATTTGATCATTTTCTTTAAGATTATTAAAAAAAATTATTAAATTCATCTAAAACTAATTATATTAAGTAGGATTAATTAATTGTTTGAGATTTGTTCTCTTCAAAACCTTGAAGAAAATAATTTATTTTAAATTAAAATGTTAATTTATAATTTAAAAAATATATTATTATAATAAAATGATTTAATTTTTAATTTTTTAATATTTTATTTTAATAATCTGCTGACTCTTTGAGTGTTGGCTCCACCATTGGCTACAGTCATAATATTGTGGTTACAGTGTTTTCTGTAATTACAATTTTTTTATAATTTTATTTTATAATAATCGTATTTTTAATATCTATTTGTAATTTTATTAATTACAAATATAATGATAATTGTAATTTAAAATTATAATCTATTTTTATGTTTTCCCTCCGTAAATCAAGAGTATCATTATCGTAAAACGAAGGATATTTTGAAAGCAAAAAAAAATAAAAAATAAAAAAAAAACGAGGTGAATTATAAGTTTTGCCTAGCTAGGATTTATAGCCGTTAGATTCTAAAGCAAAGGCTAATGACAAAAGTAATGGTGGACCATGGTTTAGTTTAGACCACTAAAGAAATGAGAGGTTCGATTCCTCCTATTATATGAAGAGGTGATCGTTAAAAGACAAACATCACCGATGAACATTTGATGTGCTAGTAGACGATGGGTTTTCAATATCATTCTTTGTGTTCACACAGAGCTTTTTTTTTTTTCAAAAAAAAAAAAATTCTACCAACGTGTCACTAAAAATGTTCGCACTAACAAGTTTTACTTTATTAAAATATTGAGACAGGAATAAATTATTTACCCATTTACTTATTTGCTTGTTAAGTTTTATAGGTATGTTTGGAAGTGTTTTTAGATGTTTTTATTTTGTTATTTTTGAAAATAATTTTTTAGAAAGAATTTTTAAAAATTATTTTTTTAGAACTAAAAAATAAAAAATTTGTTTGGATGTAAATTTTGAAAATAAGTATTTTTTTTATTTTTAAAGATGAAAAAAATATATTTAATATTATTTACAACTTTATTATTAATGAAAATAGATATTCTTATTTTTGAAAAAAAATCTGAAAATAGCTATATACAAAAATAAGGAAAACATCATTTTACTATTTCTTAAAAATTATTTTTTAATTACACTTTTAAAAAATAATTTTTAAAAACAGATTGTCAAATAGATTTTTTTATTTTTGTATAACAAAAAAATAAAAAAAAATTTTGAAAAAAAAAAACTGCTTCACAAACAAGGCCATAAGTTCTACAATCTTAAAAGAATATTTTTTTTAATAAAAAATGTGAATATGATTAAATGAAGAATACATACATAAATAATTATTTCATAACATATAAAGAGAGATATATTGAATATCATTGATATGAATAAAATATACAACAATTTTAAATATAAATTAGTTTTGGGAACAACGGTAAAATGTAATATGTTTTTGGTGCCATATTTTATTTTTTTAAATTATATTGATATAATGTAATTTTTATTTATATATTTTAATAACTCGCTAACACTATGTAACGTGATTTGATTTTAGTCCTTGCACACAAAAAAAAATTATTATAATTTTAATATTACAGTAATATTTGTTATTGTTTTAGAATTTTTTTCAATATTATGAATTTAAATTCAGAACATAACGTATATATATTAAGTGGTTTGATGCTCCTATTATTAACGATAAAAAGGAAAAAAAATTCATTAATTGATATCATTTCATGAATTACAAGAATAAAATTAAGGGTTTTGTTTCAATGCTAAATTAAAGCCGATTTCAATCGTGGAGAATGCAACATTATAGCCCTGAACTTGGCTCACGCAAGAAAATTCAAAGTGAGCCATCAAATAAATCATCACAAAGACAAAATCTATGTCCTTGTAAAGCATATGTTGCTTGCAACGGTGAGCAATTGACGGCCTTTGTTTAGAAACAAAAAGGGTTGTAATATGCGGTAATGACATGTAAGGCCTATTTCATGCCACCTTTTTGCACTGCCATCCTCCTTTATCAAACTTTCAGATTCTCTCAATTGTTTTGATTTTTTGTTTTTGGAATATTACTAAGTTAGGCCAAGCACATTAGATGTGTTAATCCTTTTAATTATTTAGAGTTTTGAATTGCATATAAGCAATGAATAAAAAACTATAATTCCTTTTTTATCAGTAAAAATAGGTTTTGCTTTCATGCACACCCTTTCTTTCTTTCTTTCTTTCTTTCTTTTTTTTTTTTGCAATTTATATGAAAAATTATAAATTTTAATATTTTTTGTAACTTTTTCAAAGGAATATTATAATTTTGTATGAATTTGGATGGAACCAGTATATAAAAAAGTTACAATTATATCAATAAAAGTTTTTGATAATTGACAACTTATTTGAAAAAAATCATAACTTTCTATGAAAAATATGAAAAAAAAAATTATAAGACTTGCAAAATTTGTATGCATGATTTTTTTTTTTTCAAATATATATGGAACTAAAACCCTAGTATATTTTATAATTATTATGTATAAAGTAAGATGTAATTAAAGGATCACACTTAAGGTGTAGATCACGTGATATCAAGAATTTTATTTTAGGGATCAACTAGGCTTGGGTATGCTTGCAAACACATTAACTAATATATTTCTGTGGACAAGTCAGGTTTAGGCTATCAACTTTCGACAAAGACAAACTTTTGGTTCAGTTAATCGGATTTATTATCGATTACCTATGTTTTAGGTTTGGCTTCTGCTGCCAACAATCTCATGGCAATGAATGACAAAAATATCTAAATTCAATAAATTTTGATTAAATCGATAGATATTTATCTAATAAATTAAATTTAAATTGGATGAACTACTTTATAATATAAGTTTGGATCTAATCATTAAATATTTAATAAATCTTAAATTTCTTTTGGATATCACATTTTTTAGATATCACATTAAACTTATTATGATAACACTTTATAATAAGTCAATTATTATTAATAAAAAAATTATTTTATATTTTTCTTTTCTAATTAGAAAAAAAAACTCACAATTATATTTTTCTAATTTCAAACAGATTTAAAATGATTCTTTATCAGATCTTCGAATTAGATTTTATTAAATTCTTAATGGATTTAGGTCTCTAATGAATTTGAAGTGATAGGTCCTAATTAGATTAAATCTAAGTAAAGTCTGCTTAAATCTGATCTATTATCATCTCTACTCAATGGATGAGACATTTTATAAGTATTATTGTAAATTTTTATAGGAGTTATGACATATTCTAACTTTGAATTGGAATAACCTACCTTATTAATTTTCTCTGTTAAAAAAAAAAAAAGGTTCACGTCGACGAGGAATTGGGCACAACTTGACACCTAGGACTAGCCTTTTCAACATGTGGGCATCGAATTAAATTGCCGGCAAATAAATGTGCATCTCTCCTATTGGTAGATGTGATTTTCCTGATAGTAAGTTTATTGAGCTTGATTAGCCTAATGGGACATCGGCATGGCCCAACACGTAAGGGTCATGGGCTCATGTCCAACAAATGGGTTAGCCCTATACAATTTATGGGCCAAGTCTAAATTGGCCATGGTAGCTTAGGCCCAATTTTTAAATTCATTAATTTAAAAAGTTGTATATTTTGTATTTTTAAGCATTATCTCATTTTTTTCCACTCGCATTATTTTTCTTAGTTGGTATATTTTAAATGTTGAGATTTGATATTTACTTTTTTTGTTTCTTTTGGACTCTATAACGAAGCTTTATTACCTTGGTTTATTCTACGGTTTACTTACACAGTAAACTTCCCACATTTTTTATTTGGACATTCTTTATTTCAAAAGAAGAGAGCACGAGACAAGAGAGTAATATACATTATTTCAGGAATATAATAATACATTATTTCAGGAATATATGAATCCTACGTAGATAAAATCCATTTTGTGATAGACCCTTCTTTTATCTCTTTTTTCTCTTGAAGTAATGTACATTATTTCAGGAATATAATAATACTAACTTGAATTTTATGTGATAAATCAATTTGATTAATTTTATTTGATAATAATTTGTAATATAAATTTATATTATAAATTATAATGTAGTTAAATATAGATAAATCATATTTATATTTTTACTTATTAGATGATTATATAATTCGTACAATTATATTCATAATTAAAAAGGCAAACTATAAAATATCGAAGTTATTATTTGATATTTAAAAATAATGACAAAGTTGAAAGAATAAAAAATTTTAGATAAATATTATCCACCAAATCAAAATTTGATATTATTAATCATGTATAGATATATATTTTATTTCTGTGTAAATATAATTATTAACTTATATATAAATTATTTAATATGGACAAAAGACAAGATATTTAGAATTAGAAGAAAATTAAAAAAATTCAAAAGTTTCCACAATTTGAATTGGAACAAAAAAGAAAAAGAAATAAAAAAAAAGTTAAAATTTCTTCTCACTTTTCTTTTGATGACTAGTAAAAGACACTAGTTTCATAATAAGATTTGAGTGAGAGTGAGTGTGATGACCATTCTAATGCTAGCTTGTCTGAGTGATGCACATATTTAATTAATTTTATTTGATAACAATTTATAATATAAATTTAGATTATAAATTATAATATATTTAAATATAGACAAATCATCATCATTATATTTTTATTTATTAGATGACTATATAATTGATATAATTATATTCATAATAATTATAAAGAAATATTATATTTCTTTTAATTTGATAAAATTATTACATTAATATTTCAAAATAGCTAAATTTATCATTTAATTTTTTTTTATCTTTCTAAAAATATTTTCCTAAATAATTAGATGAATTTTTTATATATTATTTTGTTTAAAAATTTAAATTAACTAATTTATGCCAGAAGATTTAATTATTTAATTAATAAGAGTTCATATATTATTATAATTAATATATTATCTTAAAAAAAGTATACATTTTAGAAATATTTTTTTAATTAAGATTAAGAAATATTTTAAATTAAAATTGTGATAAGTAATCAAAAGTAATAAAAATTTTAAAAAGAAAAATTATTAAATATCAAATTTAGTATTTGATATTTAAAGATAATATAAAAATTTAAAGAATAAAAATTTTGAAATAGATATTATCTATCAAATTAAAATTAGATATTACTAATTATGTATTGATGAGTATTTTATTTTTATATAAATATAATTATTTATTTATGTATAAATTATTTAATAAAGATAAAATAGAAGATATTTTGAATTAGAAAAAGATTGAAAAAATTCAGAAGTTTTATACTTGAATTGAAACAAAAAAGAAAAACATAAAAAAAAATTAAAAATTTTCACTTCCCCTCTAGTAGAGAGTGGAAGATAATTGCAGCATAATAAGATTTAAGTGAGCGTGACTAACATGACTCTTATAATATTAGGAAGATTTTGTTTAAAATTTTAAATTAATTACTTTATGTTAAATGATTTAATAATTAATTAATAAGAGTTCATGCATTATTATAATTAATATATTATTTTAAAAAGTATAAATTTCAAATATGTTTTTTTTATGAAGATTAAGACATATTTTAAATTGAAATTGTAATAAATAATTTAAAGTGATAAAAATTTTAAAAAAGAAAATTATAAAATATCAAATTTAATATTTTATATTTAAAAATAATATAAAAATATAAAGAGTGAGAATTTTTTGATAAATAGTATATACCAAATTAAAATTAATATTATTAACCATATATTAATAAATATAGTTTTTATTTATATATAAATATAATTATTTATTTATATATAAATTATTTTATATGAATAAAGTAGTAGATATATTAATTAAAAAAAGAGTAAAAAAAATTCAAAAGTTTATCTATAACTTGAATTGAAATGAAAAAAAAAAAAAGAAATAAAAAGAAAATTAAAAATTTTCACTTTTCCTCCAGTGGTGAGTGGAGGACACTCACTGCATATGGAGATTTAGATGAGGGTACTGCATATGGAGATTTAGACGAGGGTGAGCGTCATAGTTTTTATGATATTAGGAAAATTTTATTTAAAAAATTAAATTAACAATTTTATATTAGAAAAATTAATTATTTAATTAATAAGAATTTATGAATTGTCATAACTAATATATTATCTTTAAAAAAATATATTTCAAAAATATTTTTTTATGATGTTTAAGAAATAATTTAAATTAAAATTATGATAAATACTCAAAAATGATAAAAATTTTAAAATGGGAAGCTATGAAATATCAAATTTAATATCTAATATTTAAAAATAATGTGAAAATTTAAAGAGTGAAAAATTTTAAATAGAAATTGTCTATTCAATCAAAATTAGATATTACAAATCTTATGTTGATAAGTATTTTATTTTTATATAAATATAATTATTATTTATATATAAATTATTTAATATGAATAAAAGAAGAGATACTTTAAATTAGAAGAAGTTTAAAAATATTCAAAAAATTTATCCGTGACTTGAATTGAAACGAAAAAGAAAAGAAATAAAAAGAAAATGAAAAGTTCTTACTCCCTCTTTAATGACAAATAAAAGATATTTACTATATAATGAGATTTGAATAATGATAATTATCATGTCTTTTATAATATTAGGAATATTAGCAAGATTAGAAATCAAATAATTATTTGATAATTTAAAAAATTAAAAAATTAAGGAAATAAATTAGAAATGAATTATAAATAATTTATTGTTAAAATAAATAAATACAATAATTTTATTTATAATTTGAATTGGAACAAAAAAAGGAAATAAAAAAAAATTAAGAACTCTTTTTACTTGTCCCGTCTTCACATGTGACAAACACTTATTATATAATGATACTTGGGCGAGCAAAAATATCACAACTTTTATATTATTAGAAAATTAAAATAAGTTGGAGTGAGTCCAAAAGGTGGGATGAAGAGGGATGAACAATGTGATTGAAGCATACAAAAGAGACAAAAATTTGCCTCTCAAATATTCTAAAAGGATTTTATTATGGACAAATTCAGCTTATTTCTTTTTATACTTAGTCTAATTATATATTGGTACTAAACAAGTCTAATTATGTTGGTATCCTACCATGAAAAATTACATGAATAAGAAAAATAAAATAGATGATTGTTTCCTTTCTCTTAAAATGTAATTATACCAAATTTTTAAAAAAGTAAGTGTAATTTATTTTTTATTAAAAAATGGATTCACTAAAATGCATTATATAAATTTTAATAAGCATAATCTAGTTTAATATATATATATATATATATATTTGGAACATAGCCTCTTGCATGCACTATGAATGTATATTAAAATAAAATATTTACAATCATAGGCCACACATGAAGCTTTTTAACTTTTTCTTGTTAGATAATAAATAAATTATTAGGTAGGTCAAAAAATGGATAGATCTTGCTTGATAGCACGAAAAAATGATAGATTTTTTTTTTCAGGGAAAAAAATTTGAGAATACTCAACTACTATTGTATCATTGCTAACTTGTATCACATGTATGTTATGAGTTTAAATAATTTTATTTCATTACAATTTGTAAAATGAATTTAAATTATAAATTATAATATATTTAAATATAGATAAATCATAATAAATTATTTGGTGATTATCTAATTGGTATAATTATATTTGAGGAAATATTATATTTTTTAATTTAATAAAATTATTATAAAATATTTAAAATTTTTTAAATTTATTATTTAATTTTTTTTCATCTTTTTGAAAATATTTTCTTAATATATTAAAATTTAGATGAATTTATTTATAAATTTTTTCTTTAAAATTTAAATGAAATGCATCATGCTAAAAAAATTAATTAATAAAATTTTATGACTTATCATAATTAATATAATATCTTTAAGAAAATATATTTTTTAAAATTTTTTATAAAATTTTAAAAATATTTTAAATTAAAATTGTGATAAGTATTCAAAAGTAATAAAAATTTCAAAAAATAGAATATAAAATATCAAATTTAGTATTCGATCTAAATTTGATATTTAAAGATGCAAAAAAATTTAAAAAGTAAGAGTTTTTATATAGATATTTACATACTAAAATAAAATTAGATATTACTAATCATGTGTTGGTAAATAGTTTTTTTACATAAATATAATTATTTACTTATATAAATTATTTAATACAAATAAAAGAGAAAATATTTTGAATTAGAAGAAGATTATAAAAATTTAAAAATTTTATCTATGGAAAAGAAAAAAAAATAAAAAAATCAAAATTTCTTTTTATTTTCCATTTAACAGCGAATAAATGACATTTGTTGTATAGTAAAATTTGGATAAGAATAAGTATTATGAGTATTATAATATTATGAAAATTAGGTAAATGATTTTATTTAAAAATTTAAATTAATTTCTTTATGTTAGAAAATTTTAATTAATAAAATTTCAGATTTTGTCATAATTAATACATTATCTTTAAGAAAATATATAATTTTAGAATTTTTTATAAAATTTTAGAAATATTATAAATTATAATTATGATAAATACTTAAAAGTGATAAAAATTTGAAAAAAAATAAAATATTAAATTTAATATTTAATATTTAAAAATAATATAAAAATTTAAAAAATAAGAATTTTTAGATAAATATTTATTTGTTCAATCAAAATTAAATATTATTAATTATATATTAATAAGAATTTTATAAGTAAATATAATTACTTAGTTATATATAAATTATTTAATATGAATAAAAAGAAAAGATATTTTGAATTAAAAGATTAAAAAAATTTATAAAATTTAATTCATGATGAAAAAATAAAAAATTAAAATTTTTTTCCTTTCTCTCTAATGACAAATAAAAGCCACTTATTATTAAATAAAATTCAAATAAAAATAAGTATCAAATAAAAAATAATCAGCATATAATAAAATTTAAATAAGAGTGCGTGCCATATTTATGCTCATCAACTTTCGACGTTGACGAGGAATTCGTCACACCTAGGACTAACTTTTTCAACACGTGGGAATCGAAACTATTAAATTGCAGGCATGAATGGGCATCTCTTCCCTTGGTAGATGTGATCACGAGCCTGGATTATAAGTGTATTAAGCCTAATGGTTCATTGGCATGGCCCAACACTTAGGGTCGTGTCCAACAGATGGGTTAGGCTATACAATTTGTCGGCCGAGTCTAAAATTGCCCATCCACATTTCAAGCCCAAATTTTAAACCCATTAATTAAGAGGCTTGTATTTTGTATCCTGAAGCATTATTATATCATTTTTTTTTTTTTTTGCATTTACCATCGGAGGTTTGGACTTGATGGCACACTAGTGTGCCGCCAAGGAGTGTGGTGTAAAAGGGTTGAAGGTTTGACTTCCACCACTCCGAGGCCCTCCCCAACGTCAGATAAATAAAAAAAAAAAATCTCATTTTTTCGATTTGCATTAATTTTCTTTGTTGGTATATTTTAAAACTTGAGATTTGATATTTACTTTTTGGAACTTTTTTATCCTACAACGGAAATTTTACCATCCCGACTTATTTCACATTATATGCATACAATGAATTCATTCACGTCTCAAAATACGTTTTTGATCTATGATTCTGAATAAATATCTCTCTTTTGATTGTAAAATGGTTAGTAGAAATTTCACGACTGTTTGAAAGTATTTTTAGATATTTTTATTTTATTATTTTTTAAAAATAATTTTTAAAATCTATTTTTTAGAATAAAAAAAAATTTATTTGAATGTAAATTTTGAAAATAAGCATTTTCTTTATTTTTGAAGATAAAAAAAAATATTTAATATTATTATAAACTTTGTCATTAATAAAAATAAGTATTTTTCTTATTTTTGAAAAAAATCTGAAAATAATTCTATACAAAAACAAGAAAAACATCATTTTGATATTTTTTAAAAATTATTTTTTTCAGTTACATTTTCACAAAATGATTTTTGAAAAATAATTTTTGAAAACAATTTAACAAACAATTTTTTTTATTTTTCTAAAACAAAAAAAATAAAAAAACTATTTTTAAAAACAAAAAACAGGTTGCCAAACAAAGTTATAATTTCAACCAACTCAAATTCTTTGATTTAGGAAATTATTATCTATAAAGCCAATTTAGATAATTTTCTCATCAAATATCAAATATAATTTTGATAAATCCACCTAGTGTTTAATCTCATGTTTATCTTAATTAAGTATTTAAATAAATCAAATCATTAATGGATAATAGAATTAAAACTAATTTTATGTATCATGCCTGTGTGAATGCATTATATGTCATGCAAAATTTCCCATTTGTAAAAGTGAGCATGCATACTCCTTAATCCAATTTCTAATTAATCCTCTGTCATATGGAACATGGAATGTGATCCTATGCAAGTGACATACCAATGTAGACACCTCATTTAGTCCCAAAGTCTATGCTCAGTGACCTCACACGATGGAGCTATTACACTCTAATTCTAATACGGTACCATTCAAAACTCGAACTAATGTAGACAACCCATTTGGTCCCAAAAGGATGGACATTCTCCTCCTCATCACGATCATTATGCCAACGATTTCATGCATCATGAGAGCTCGAGTGATTGATTGGCTCCATTCAAGAGAGTAATGATCATTTGTCCAAGAACTTTTGACACTTTCATTATTAAACTCTCTTGATCAGTTACTAAATGGATGTTTACCATGAGCATTATTTTGTTGGTCATTGAAACAATTATGGTGATCATCATCATAATTTTGATGGTCATTGTGTCATTGTAATTCTTGACACATCCACTTGAGTTTTGCTTGCAATTGGCGATTTTCACTAAGGAGCATTTCTCATTCTTGATTTGTATGCATATATCAACTATGGTCATGTCTATCAAAGTGATGATAAACTGACTATTAACTATCTATGTGTAGGGATGACAAAAATATCTCACTTGAATTGATGAATATTTATCCAACCGGTCAAACCAAATTAGATCCACTACTTAAGGGTTTGTTTGGCATATTGTATTAGGCCCGATAGGATAAGTTAATATAATACATTATAAATTTATCAGTCGTTTGGTACAACTAATGTATTGTATAACCTTATTCTTCAAATTCCTCTTATACATTAAAATAATGGATAACCTAATCAGGTTTAGGGGGTAGGATTAGACCTGATTAGATTGTGATGTATAAATCATTTGTTGACGGTGAAATTCGATTTATACAAGAGACTCGAACTTCAGTCAACGGGATGAGTTCTGGGATCCAATACTTCCTTTGAAGTGTTGAGGAGATATAACTGAGAGGGGGAAGATGAAATAGATGGGTGACATGTTTAACGTGATTCGGCCAAATCCAGACGGTATCGGACCCTACGTCCACAGTGAAAATTTTATTGATCTTGAGTAATTTGCAGAGTTTCAACTTACAAGATTGCTCTCTCCCCCTTCTGCTAACAATGCAATCCTATTTATAAAGGAAGGAGAAGTTACATGCATTAATTGCTAGCTACAGTTATGTTACATCAAAATAAATGAGAAAGGATAGTGAAAAGACTATAATTTGGCTGTTTGCAGCATATAGGTTGCGGAGGTGGGCCTCTTGGGCTGACTGTAGGCTTATAACCATTGTCATGTCAAGCAAGATACTTGGGCATCCGAGCGGGATTTTCTGGCTTCGGGGGTGTCGCAAGGGTCATTGTAGCGAAGGAGCGGGTGCGAGCAAAATGACCGACAATTTTGTCAGACCGATCTCGAACTTCTTCTCATTGGGTTGAATTGTCGTTGGGACACTGCTTCGCAAAATATGCCTCGCAGCGTCGTTGCACAATGAAGAGCAAGGTAGGGCTTGGCGTTTTGCCGTCGCTGCTCTCTGCTAGCCCGAGCGAAGCTTCCCGAAAGCTTCTCGCTTAGACGTGAGGACTGGTCTTCCTTTCCTCAGGGACTCGTCCTCGCGAGGCCAATTTTAGTATACAACATAAGCCCCCCAACTCTCGATGTGCTTTGCGAACCGGGAGTTGCATGTTTCCAAGGCTTGATTTGTATCTTTAGTCAGTGTCTTTCTTTGACCGAGATGTCACATCAAATGTCTTTCCGTTCTACTTTAGGCCATGCTTTCTCCTATTTGCCATTTTTGGCCGTTAGCGTGGCATTACCGTTCGCTTTGAGTTATTGGATGAAGATCAAATTAGATTTTTTCTGGATTCTTCAAAGGGCTGAGCGGGTTTATTTATAGCTTGGGGCATTCTTTCTTTTGCCTCAGAGAAACTCAATGGAGGAGACTGAAGAGCTTCTTGAGCTTTGGAGC